>JAEPRB010000485.1:0-17899 GCA_016758965.1 Circinella minor
ATTCGAATCATTGATTAATAAAGCCAGAGCACGTGGAACACCTTCAGATGGCTTGACACGAAAAAGCCAAACCGAATCTGCGCATGCAACTTGTATTGAGGAAACCTTTCCAGTAGCTTTAGTAATCAGATTGTAGTTCCATTCGCAGTCAAAACCAACCACAAGAGAACCACTTATACTGTCGGATTTGTTTCAGATAGCTTGAACAGCTTGTTCAACTTGGTCGTTGCTCTGGATAAGACTGATTGAGACATTACTAGGTAATTGTAGGAATGGTACTGGGTGTTTTTGAAGATCTACGTTTGTCGATTGTTGGATATTATGAGCATGGTTATTATTGGTATGAAGTGTACGTTTGAGAGATAGTAAAGACCGTTCAAGCAAACGACGATCGCCCTTTACATTGTCCGTAAAAAACAGATCTGGTTGTTGATGGTTATACAAATGATACGAATTCATCATCTCCTTTAACGGCGCTTCAAGATGAGTGGTTGATTTTGTTGGAACTAGAAGTTGGAGACGTATTTCTTCATATTCATCACAAAGGGTATATAATGCAGTGAACGCGGATAATCCTCCAAGTTTTGCCATATGCTTTGGTACTTTAAAGGAATGGTCACCTTTAAGAATAATTCCATCAAGTATGGCCAACTCTTTATCCATCAATGGTCGTAATTGATCGATAAGTGCTGTATACATGAGACGTAAGTATCTAGTTGAAGGTATGTAACCTGCATATCCTTCTGGATCTTTAAAGCTCGAAAAACGTTTGTATATTATTGGGTTACTACCATGAGGGATATCATGAAAGGTCGGATATTGTTGGCGATGTACAAGTGAGTTTAGGTATTGTAAATGGAGTCTGGAATGTCTTAGTGTATGGAATTCTCTTAAAGCTCGTTGTAACCGATGAACACCCATGCCATTCTGCATAACTATACGTAGCAGATCACCAAGGTGTTTGGACACAGCACTTCGATGAGTTAAATATGCTGGAAATTCGGCTTGAAGATGCAATGGTAATTGTTCCAGAATTCGATTGTCATACGCATTTAAACTAGTCTTGCAACTTTTATTGGTGCATCGATACCTTGAAGACATGATGTAGAAGCAACTAAAGGAAGAAGTATATTAGCTTTCAATTAATCAAAAAATCTAAATTAAAAGCATTACCTATCAATGTCTACAACTCGATGGGCACGTGGATTGGTATTAAATCCTTTGCTGTTTAGTTTTTGTCTACAATTGGGACACTTTAGCACTGTAGTAACTAAACGATGAGGTGACCAAAGAAAAACACGAGGATAATATAATTTTTTAGGATCGGCAGGTCCGGAGTATAATGCAAAAAATGGAGATGGTGGTTCAATCCAAAAGGTATTATGCTTTTGATCATATTCTTGTGGTCCTTGCTTGCCATCCTTAACTATGTGGTTTTGTAACTTCTCAAAATACTCAGTGAGAATTCGCGCCTCTACATAATCAATACTATCATCCTCTACTGTTTTATCATCTTCCGCTTCACTGCTACTATTATCATCATTGTAACATTGGTGCATATCTTCCACTTCTATGTTTCGCGACAAAGTACCAATGGTACAAGTACTATCATAAACTGTCACCTCGGACTATATTAGAAGTATAAAATAGGTTAGGTTTTTATACACTAAGCTTTTAATTTACTAGAGCCACACACGTCTATTCACGTTGTTTTCTGAGTTAGATACTCTGTCATGTATGTTACAGTCGAATGATAAAGATATGTTATTATTGTTTGATGATGAAGGAATGTTATCATCACTCGACACTATGGGGATATTTTGTTGACGAGAATTCTATATTACATTATACATGCTTTACTGTTAGGGAAAATATACTTCTCACCAGATTTTATTAAATATTTTTCGATGAACCATATTAGACGAGGAATTGTTAGTTTCTTGATGATTAATGGATGGTAGAGTTGATCCAAAATTTAGGGATGTTTGACCTGCCACTTACTTTTTATGTCTGCCACTATTTGGATTAACACCACCCTTTTTTCTTCCTCTTGGGTTTGTATTGAATTTAAATGGGCTTCCAGTATTCATTTTTATTAAAAAAAAAAGTAAAAAACATAAAGGAAAAAGAAATAACATGACAGAAGCTTATTTGGTGTCTTTTATTTTGATATTGTCAATGCAAAGAGAGGGGTATGAAAAGCATGCGCTTTTCGCATAATACAAAAGAGACTATCTCAGAATTTGATAGGCTGTCTCACATTGTTTCAGAGACTATCTCGAAAATTGATTCGCTAATTTTTGGGCCCAGGCACTTCAGACCCGCCAAAATAAGACTTTCATTTTTAATTTCAAAATTATTTCCAAATTTGGTATAGTTACACAAACTTGAAAATTGAACCCTGAAAGCACCTAACCAAAAGCTATGATAGGTCAAAATATGAGCTCTCTACCTATAATATTCAAAGAGTAAAATGATAGGGATTCTTCATCATTTCAAGAATCCCTACTTTTTTTGCCCTTTATACTTTTCTTCACTATGCATATTGACCAAGGCTTACCTGATATATGGACTTTTATCCAAACTTTTGCTGATCATAAGGAAACTTTAAAGTAAGTTATATTTTTTTTATTCTTACAGGATTTTTCCTAATGATTGGCGGGGGGGTTTTTTCCATCATGGCAGGGCCTTTTTTTATTTTGGCATTGGGGGGTCTTTTTTGATTGGCGGTGGAATTTTCATAATTGGCAGGAGGTGAAAAATTACAATGACGCCTGTAATTTTAAGTTGATGGCAGAATTACAAATTTCATGGTGGTTGGGAACTGTGATTTCAATCCCTTATTAAAACTATTTTCTGTAGCTTTCTTATTATTTTTATGTTGTAAATTGTATAATTTATTAAAAAAAACATATTTAAATATGAAAAAAAGTATGAAAAAAATAATAATATGAAGATAATAATAATATAAAGATAAAAATAATAATAATAATATGAAAAAAAATAATGATATGAAAAAAATAAAGGTAAAAACAAAAACTATAACGTTCCCTCTTATTCCATGACGGCAAGCAAATGCTTAATCCACCTTTGACAATCTTGGGCAGAAATTTGATTGACTGAATCGGTTACTCTTAGTAGTAATGTATCAACTGTTGGCAACTTTCTATTTACACTGACGTTCAGCTTCAACCAGAATTCTTGCATGGGATTCAAGAAGGGCCGATGCTGAGGAAGATACATTATGTGGAAGCCTTGTTTTATAATAGCCTCCTGAAATTCTTGGGTTTTATGGATTGGTGCATTATCCATAACTAAGGTTCTTTCACCCATTCCATTTTCCTTGAGCACCTTCATCAGCACCTCCAGGGACCCAACATACTTGTCTTTAATACTACTAATTTTTGGTTGCATTCTTTTGGCACTTAGACTAACAACTCCTTCACCAGTAATACCACCCAAGAACGTGAAGATGCGATCACAAGACATTGGGATTCTTGCCTTAGCAGAAGAACCTCTTGCTCGACGCGTGGGGTGTATGTTGAAACAAGCTTCATCTATAAAGACACACTTATAATAGTCAATACCGTTGATCATAACAGATGGATTCTTTGATTTAGATATAGAAGTTTCCTATTAAGTTATCAACTATTAGTTAATAAAAGTTTGAAATACAAGCCAAAATTCATAAAGAGTTATCAATCATAAATAAGTAAAAAATGAAGTGCCTGCTGTTTATTTTTTACCTTGACCATTGATAAAAGTGGCTGTACACCAATGGTAACTCCACTGTATTCATTGGATATACTGGGATAGATATCATCCACTTCCATCTTGTCTTCATGCATATCAATGTCTGCATTATATGATAGTCTTGAGCTCTCAATATATGACATGGTACTTGTAGGTTTAAAAAATTGAATAAAAATGTAAGCAGAAGTTGCAGTAGATAAACAGCTCTTTTATATTCTTTTTTTTCCGAGCATCATAGTTTAAATAATATTTAAGTTGGTTACACGGAACACCCTTATTTAATATTTTTATCACACATAAAAAAAGGGCCTTAGAAGTTGGTTACATGGAACGCTCCACATAAATAATATATAAACATATTTTATTTAAAAAGTGTGAGAGATATATTGGAACTTTAGTTATATACTATCAAAAGAATCTCTTTAAACTAAGCTACCAAAAATGACCACAACCCTCTTATTATTAAAAGACGGCTCAATCTAATGCTGATTTCTTCATGTGGTCTGCACCCATTAATACACAGACGGCTTTCCAGAAGATGGAAGGCCCAACCAATTTTATTCCACTCGGCTAAAACTTGACAAATAGCTCTTCTTGACACATTGAACCTTACAGAAATGACATCCTTTGATTCCCGTGCTTGAAAATACATTTGAGCTATTTGCTCTTTTATATCCACAGACAGCTTGACTCATTGTCGTCTTTGAATCTCATCATATAGCTCCCATCCTTCTACTTCAATTAGGTGTATATGATTTTGATGAAGCATCAATGCACAATCAAGATTTGTTTGAACACATTCTATAAACAAGAGCTATTGTTAACAAAAGAAGATCGGTGATATTAGAGCACTCACAACGGTCCTTGTAAAAAAAGCTTGTAACTCCGTTTACCAGCTTTTTTACAAATTTATGCTCGCAACGGTCCTTGTAAAAAAGCTTGCAAAATGCAAAGCTTGTAAATTTTTTAAGAAAGCTTGTAAAATTACAAGGAGCGTTTGAGTGCTTGTAAAAAAAATTTATCACTTTCCATTTTTAATAAGAATGACTAATAACAGCATTACTGCTAATACTACTTCCACTTTGGTTTCTACCAATGAACCAACCATCGTGACAACTTGTTGAGCGATTTGATTAAAGGCGTTGATGATAGTAGGATCCATTTGAAATTGATTGAAAAGAGATTAAGCTCAAAATAATACTCAACCCTGAGCCTATTTTTTTCACTTGCTTTCACTGAAGTATGATTTTCACGTTACACTTCCAAGTTACAAGCTAATTTTACAAGGACCATTGTGAGTATTTGCCTTGTAGTGTTACAAAAATTTTACAAGTCTCAATTTACAAGCTTTTTTTTTACAAGGACTGCTGCTACTGCTGCGAGTGCTCTTAGCAATAACACACCTTTTATTAGAAGAATCGCAATAATGAAATCTGTGCGAACATATAAGTATGGCATTTGAAAAATGAATAAAATAATCCTTGCCATTGCAAATGTGTTGCTTTTATACTTTTTTATGATTGAACCCATAATGTAACACAAACGGAATCTCACAGATCCTACTCACGACACATATATATCCTTATCCATTCTCAAGACAAATCAAAACCAAAATATTTGTAATTATTTTTATAAAGTAATATTATTTATTTCACGGTTAATACGTTCTTGGGCAATGTATGTCCCCACAGTAGCTAGAGGAATTCTGGTTATCTCAATGACATCACGGACTGAGAGGTGTTCGTCGAAATGAAGATAAAAAATCTCCTCCCGTTCTTGTTCCGTGACGCGTTGTCTCGGTTTCCTTGGTGCATGTCGGACAGGTGGGCCTACTAAAAAAATGGTTTTCTCTTATAAGCATTCCACATTTATATAGAATATTCTCAAACTTACCAAGTGTTGTGTCAAGTAGGATAAGGGTTTGCACCCACTCGTCAAGAGCGCTTTGGGTGTCAAGAGCGCTTTGGGTGTCAAGAGCGCTTTGGGTGTCAAAAGCATTAGCTTCATTAAAGTTCGAATTGGAATTCATTATGTAGAAAGTTTCGTTGTTAATTGTTAATAAAAGAAATGTGTTCACCTGAATAATCAGTCCCCATCTGTTAAATAGTTTTCACCACGATCTTCTCACCTTCTTGAGCATCTTTTTTTTTATTTTGCAAACAATATTATTTGAGTACCATTTTTTTTTATTTTGTAAACAACATAAATTATTCAGACCATATTGGAATAATTACTCAAATAAATAAAATCAGAATCTTATTTACAGACACTTTGCATCTGCAAATCGTATTAAACCAAAGAATAACCTTTCTCTTTATCCATTTTGAGCTATAGACTTTCTATCCCTATCTTTTGTTCAAATTGTCAGCACCAACCCGGTTATATCCTCTCTTTTGATGTTCCATGTCACATAATGGCAAAAGAAAAGAGATCAAATGAGTATACCAACGATTTAAAATGGCTTGTTCTGCGTAACAGTGCCACAAAATAGACTGACAAAAAGAAAGTATTTTTTTATTCATCAATATTAAGATAAATTTCTCTATATTCTTGAGCCCATCGAAACATTGTTAATTTCGGGACCTCAGTTCTATTATACCCTTTTTTTTCAATTGCACATTGTCTTATAGCCTTCTTGAGTTCTTCATTTTCCCTCTCCCACTTTGGTATTTTTTGCTTTTTGTATTCTGTTAGTTTCAGAACTTGCTGTTCTAGCTGCTGCACCCTTTCCAGAGTCTCTTGAAGAGCCAACTCACCAGGGAGCATGACCGATGGTTCATACTTTGTTCCCATTCGCTTTGCGTCTAGAACCCTAATAAATTCCTCTGTTTGAAGCATTAGAATAGCATGTTTAAAAGCAATGCTAATAATCATACCAATAAGAGGATCTTTGCCATCACTAGAGTCGTATTTCATCATGACTTAGGGCAATCTTGTTCATTTGAGAATATTATTTAAAAATAATAAAAAAGTATATAGTAAATCTCTGTAATTAATGTTATATAAAACAAAGAAAATTCTGAAGAAAAATACAAATACATATAACTAGAACGTTATATGGAACAAATCATCCCATTCCACTCTAAGATGTCCCATGCTGTTTTTAGGTGAGTGCACGGTGAAGATCTAAAGTTAAATCTGTTGTACGGAATAAAACAATAATCATTTTCATAAGAAAAGTACAGAAAGTAAATATTTAGAATTGTTACACAGAACAAAACAATAACCAGTTTCATAAGCAAGGATACAAAAAGGGAATAATTAACTACTACATGGAACAAATCGTCCCATTCCACTCTAAGTTGTCCCATTCCGTTTTTAGGTGAGTGCATGGTGAAGATCTAAAGTTAAATTCGTTGCACGGAACAAAGCACTAATTAATTTCATAAGAAAAATACAGAAAGTAAATATTTGAGAATTAGTTCACGGAACAAACCAAGGATAAATGTGAAAAACAATTACAAAGTAAAAATGCACAAACAAAATATTCAAAGCTGTTACTCATAAAAGAATTATAGTTTCTACTTGGGAAACCATCCTGAAGGTGGATAATTAGATTGTTGCACGGAACAGAAAAAAATGCAATCTTGTTATTATGTACATATGCTCAATTTATATATCTTTGAGCCGTATCAAAAAAGTATATAAAGGGTAACCGATAGATACGTTCATGGTAATAATTTGAAAATTCTAAATTTACGTACACATAACAAAATCAATTACTTACTAGCAATATGGCCGATGATCTCCTCGAATTTGAAGAAGATGTATCTATGGAGGACGATGTATATAGTACAAGAGAATTAAGCAACGCACTTCCTTATGTAGATTTTGTGGAGAACTCCCCCTTGTTCTCCCCCTCATCAGCATCAGCATCAGCATCAACACCATCATCATCATCATCATTGTTCTCACCATCATCATCATCATCATCATCATCATCATCATCATCATCATCATCATCGCCACCATTACAGCCAATAAGGGGACGACACAATAGAAGGACATGCCACAATTATGCCTAAGAAGATGTGATTGCTGTTTTGAAGGCCCATTTTTATGACAGGCTTCATGTTGATGAAGTTGGTGCAAGAGTAGGCATGCCGAAAACTATAGCGGCAAAGTTGATCAGAACTTATCGTCCCCAAATGTCGGCACCACCCCCACCACCCCAGTCACAGGCTCGCGCTCCTCGGCAAAGCTTTATCAGTAGAGTCGACAGTGATGTATTGGCAGCCGCTTTACAGCGATAGTTTTTTTTATTATTAATAAAAAATGTTATACTATTGCTTGTTTAATTCACATTTATTTTCTTTAACAATCACATATAATACTTATGAGTTCTTTATAAAAAATAAGAATTGATTATTACATCATATGTCTTTAATTAAAAATTGGTGTGTAAATGTCTAGCTTTTTTTTGTGGGTGATAAAAAAAATAATTAAAAAGAACTATATACTTGCTTCCCTTGGGGTGTTCCGTGTAACCAACTTTTTTATGTGTGTGATAATTAGCATGTTCCATGTAACCAACTTGAACATTATGCAAAATAATCTAAATAGTCTCTGATGAACAAAAAAAAACAGTATAAAAACAGAACTGTTTATCTATTGCACTTCTGCTTACATTCTATTCAATTTTTTTTAATTACCAATTACCATGCTATCTATCAAAAGTTTACTACTACCCTATGATACCAATGTTGATATGTACGAAGATGAGATGGAAGTGGATGATATGTATCAAATTGTATCTGATGAATGCCACAACTTTACTAGTAGTGTTCAATCTTTGGTATCCATGAAAAAAATCAAATATACACCACAGGTATTTAATGAAGTATGGTTTTGAAATCCAAATTTGACTTGTATTCCACTATTTTTAATAACTCACGGTTGATAATTACAGTAAACATCCACATCCAAATTAATGGATTCTCAAAGCTCCAACTCCTCCAACTCCTCCAATACTTCCGTCACTGCTCAAAATGTAACAGAACCGGTGAAAAAGGCCAGGGGAAGACCTCGCAAAACCCTTCAGCAAGAAACTACCATTGTCCCAAAAAGTATGTTATCCAATATTATTAAACCTTCAATCCCTTCTGTGTCTAACTCGAAATTCGTAAATCATATAGGAGCTCATCGAGTATATCGAGATCCTGAAATCATCCAACTGATCGACAGGATCCAAAACATCACCTCAAATGCTACAGAAGCTAGACGTGACCTTTTGATACCTGAGAAAACCACTCAGCGATATTAGAAGCGATTCGTTGACGGTGAACCGTACCTTCCCAGTACAATAGGTAAGTCTCCTGGACCACCACCAACTTTACAACTGAAGCATACTGCATTCCTACAGGCGTATTATGACACTAAGTCAGACGCGACCCTAAAAGAAGCACAGCAATCACTTGTTGAGAAATTTGGTATTAGCATCACCCAAAGTGGGCTCTAAAAGCATCTCGTCAGCAAGTGTGGGCTTACTGTGAAGAAGCGGGAACGGATCTCGGAGTACTGAAACTCTGATGAAACAATCGCCTCAAGGATGAACTGGGCACAGGCATTTGAATTCAGTGGCATTGATTACTACAAATGCATCTTTATCGATGAAGCTGGATTTAACATGCATATCAAACGTAATTTTGGTCACTCGAAACGAGGTACTCCGGCCAAGGCTTTGGTTTCGAAGTCGCGTGGGGTTAATATGACTATCATAGGTGGAATCACTGGTGAGGGTATTGTCAACCTGAGTCTTTGAAAACCACATGCAGTTGTTGCCTCCAAGAAATGCAAACTCCGCAGTGGTGAGGAAAACGTTGTGGGTAAAATTGGTACACGCGCGGAACACTATATTGAATTCTTGGAGGTCCTTATGGGAGTCTTAAAGGAAAATAGGATAGATGGAAGAACCCTAATCATGGATAATGCATCTATCCACAAGACACCCAAAGTGTTGGAGGCAGTAAGAAAACAAGGATTTGAAATACTATATCTTCCTCCATATTCGCCCTTCCTCAACCTGATCGAAGAATTTTGGTCAAAGTTGAAGGCTGGTGTCAAATGCCATTTGTTGACTTCTGATGACACTTTGTTGCTAAGGATCATTAACTCAGCCAACCAAGTCACTGCTCAAGATTGCCAGGGTTGGATCAGGCACTCTCTTTCTTTTGTGCCTCGTTATATCAATGGAGAGAAAATGTTGTAATTCTTTTTTTTTTATATTATATCTCGATATTTCTTCTGTCTTTATATTTTTTTTATCTTTATATTTTTATCTTGATCATATCATTATTTTTTTTCATATTATTATTTTTATTTTTATCTTTATATTATTATTATCTTTATATTATTATTTTTTTCATATTTTTTTTCATATTTAAATATGTTTTTTTTTAATAAATTATAAAATTTACAACATAAAAATAATAAGAAAGCTACAGAAAATAGTTTTAATAAGGGATTGAAATCACAGTTCCCAACCGCCATGAAATTTGTAATTCTGCCATCAACTTAAAATTACAGGCATCATTGTAATTTTTCACCTCCTGCCAATCATGAAAATTCCACCGCCAATCAAAAAAGACCCCCCAACGCCAAAATGAAAAAAAGGCCCCGCTATGATGGGAAAAAACCCCCCATCAATCATTAGGAAAAATCCGGTATTCTCAAAGTATAGATAGATAGATAGATGGATAGATAGATGGATGGATGGATGGATAGATAGATAGATGGATGGATGGATGGATAATAAATAAATAGAGAGCAATTAAAGTATTTTTTAAGATGGTTGATAGATAATGGTATTTTTACTGGATCTGCACCAAGTTGTCCCAATGGAAACCAAATGTGTGCTATTTTTCCTAATTGAAGAGCACCTATATGGCGCTGTAGATATAGAAACTGCTGTGGTGCTAAGTCAGTTTCTATGAAGAATACTTCTTTCTTTGGTGGTAAAAGGGTTCCTTTGCATAAGATTATGCTAGTTATCTACTTCTTTTTAGGTGGAGGATTTAATGGTACTAACAAGCAAGTCATTGAGAGTACTAAGCTGTCTCCAGATACAGTTGCAGATATTATTAATGATATATACTTACTAATGGAGGGTGATTTAAAACTGGAAGATATGCATCCGCTTATTTGTTCTCAGTTGAGTTTGAAATTTTTGCTATGTAAAAAAAAAGTTATAGTGTGTAAAAAAATAATACTTTCCCCCCCTTTTTTTTTACATAAACATCATCACAAACAGATAACCGTAAATATGATGGACGTACGTATAATGTGTATATGAATTCGTTAAAAGATGGAAACAAGCCGAAAGATCACAATTTACTGCTAGATGTCAATGAACACAAAAAAAAAATACAAAAAAAAATGTAAATTAATAAAAAAAGGGCATGGAACAGTATTAAAGGAAAAACTTTTATACCTGGCAAGATGAAGGCATCTGGTAAGAAACACAATTGTTTTTGATTCATCACATATGTAGAAATATAAGGAAGGGTTCTAATGAGAGTTTCCATCGGGATGGAATATAAATGAATGTATAATATATTATTTTACTATATATTCTAACTTTTAATAATATTATGCGCTCTTTTTTTTCTTTTTTTTTGTATATATATATGTACCCGTTCACCTAAAAACAAACGATTTAGTGTTCCATCTTCTTCAATAGCTAGACGAATTATTATTTTAGGTATATATAAAAACAGAATCTATAAAGTAAAAAAAAATGGGCTTGATATAAAGGTAGTAGCATGATAATCATTGAGAAAACAATAATAAGAATAATAATAATAACAGAATCAATAAATAATAAAAATTCAACCATTCTGTTATTTCTATAGAGAATTACTTTACTAACTGGTTTGCAAATACATAGACTTAATCAACTTAGTAAGTTACAATTGATCGTATATTTCGAAACATGGTAAAAAAAGAGTATAGAAAAATATTCAGTAAACAGGAGATGATACTATGGGATAATCATTACTGATTTTAATTATTTATATACATTTATATATATACGTATCAGTATATATCACTCACCTATTCTATTACTATCAACTCATCCATTTGTATATTTATTGTCAAGATCCACACCATACATAGCTAATCGTCATTACCACCAACACCACCAATACATTTTTGATTGACTGAAATCAGCTAATAACAATTTTGTACATTATATATTATTTTGATGGATGACGGATTAATTGGTATTTTTTTTATTTCAAATTTGTGCAGTTACGATTATTATAATAGCATCATCACAATAATCTATATTATTTGTAATAGTTTTCAATTATACAACTACTAGATAACGAACTTACATACCAGTGGACCAGGTTTGTTATTAGTTTAATGAATTTTATTTTTCAAAAAAAAAGTCAATAATAAAAGCATCACAGTCATATTTTATACGTTGTATTTTTATTAATAGTTGATAAAATGATATTGATAAAAGGATATTTGATATTTTGGTATTTCGGTATTTTGATAATTGGATAAATATGATATATAATTAAAAAATAAGATGGTCAATTGTGAAACAAGTAAAAAAAAAGCAGAAGAAAAAAGAGTGATATGTTGTTGATCAATTATGTTGTGTATTGCCAGTTTGACGATGATGATGACGCTGGATCATCTCTTGGTGAAATACAAGAAGTTCTCTGACTCGTTGTGCATATTCGTTTGATTCTTCTTCAGAGATTGTAGACAAATTAACAACACGATGAGAATCATGATGCAGAGAAGAAAATGTTTGAGCAACAAACTGCAAATTATCTTGTGTTGTATCAATAATTTCGATAACATTGTCATTGTTGGTTGCTATGAACTCTGTTTCAATAGGTAGCTGCTGTATAACGTTCTGTTCAATGAATTAACCATTTTGGGTCGTGCCTAATTCAATCATGTCAATTGCATGCTCTTGCTCTATTTCGAATTGTAATTGCATGCTTGTAAAGTTCCACAATAAGTACATATGCTTATAAGGAGCATGTCTATGCATATAGTCAGAACAAGTATAGGAATCAATATGCATATTTTCATTTACAGTAACATTATAGTCAGGAGTAGAACGAGTAACACAAGTGACAAATGACCGCACTATCCATATCCCTGTCATTGGGCTGCTAACATTTTCACCGTGAGGATTGCGGATCATTGCTAAAATCATATTTGCAGAGATAAGAGATGCACGATATTCACGTTGGGATTGTTCATTTTGTAATGGGCCCATTCAACCATTGTTGCTCATAATCCGATCGCGTTCTTGCTTGAAATAAAACTCAACATCATTAACAAGAATAAAGATGAGACGATCAAATCGTTTGTTGCGTACATGTTTAAGATACACCGACTTCAATTGGTTGTGCCAGCTTTCGATAAATGCATTACTGGCAAACGATCTGTTTCTTTGATCTATATATGCATATGACCATCTTTGAACAATATGATCAGGTTCCTAGTGTTCTTCAAAATAATTAAGAAATACATCATCGTCATGATAATGATTTTTAAATCGTTCTATTGCTGTATATGTTGCATCCACATCTGTATATCGCATAATATCTTTCAATGCAGATAGCATTTCACCACGATGTTCCTGTTGCTCATTTACTGTATATGCTGGATTATGCACTTTTTCTTTCAAATTACGGTTCCATGATCGAACGACATGGAAAGCACAATAATGGATAGAAGCTGCTGGAAAAACTGCATCAATAACATTAACTTCTGCAATAGAACAATCAATAGTCATTTGTTCAATGATCAACCCACATTGATCCCGAAGAAAAGCCAACCATTCCTTAATAGGACCAGCAGAGTGATTATTGGTAAACATATAGGCATTGGGATAGCCTGTTCCTGTAGAAGGATCCCGAGTTACAATTGTGTACATAATGTCATTAGCATTGGTAGTAATGTTGTATGTCGCATTCATACAGACTGATCTAGCTTGTTGAAGAAAGTGTAGTTGAGTTGGTGATAAAAAACCAAAGCTGTATGTGTCACTATGGGTGGTATATGTTGATGGATCCCCATTGAAGATGGTATAATTATTTGATCGTAGACGCTCATTAAGCCAAATTTGTACTGATGTCATGTTATCATCATCAAACTGAAAAAGATCATATTTAAGCTATATATGACAAAATATTAATATGTGTTTTTTTTTCTTTCTTTTTTTTCCAAAAAAAAAAAGTATTTTACACAACACATGTATTTCAACGGACCTGCTTCAATTGATTATAAACATCATTGTATTTCAACTTTCGGTGCCCATTATTACTATTATCAGTTACTGATTCAAATTGACGTAAAAGAGCCATACAAATTTCACGGCAGTTTCTACCATGACATAGTTGTTCTCGAATTTTTTCAAGTGTTATGTCAGTTAACTTGAGAGTTCTTCCGTCGCGATAATCTCCAGGATGATGGTGATCATGATCTCATAACAATGCGATTTCACATTCAAGAGGTTGATGGGCCTAAATAGTTATTTTTAAATGGGCTGGACAGTTAACCTTCTTACTTTTCTTTTGTCCAGTTCGCTCAGTACGTTGGGGAACATATGAACCTCCACGATGACAACGAAAAGTTTTACTGTATATAACTGGAGTACCATTACCTTGTGTTTCGCGAATGCCAACCCAATTCGAACTAGTTAATTTATTGATCTCTTGAAGGCATTTCTTCCAGTCTGATGCAGGAACATAAACAGATTCATATTCAACAAATGCAAGAACTCCAGGCACATTTGAATGAATGAGCGCATAATGAATGTTATGAATAGTGTAAACTTCATGGCCATTAGGTTGTTGATTCATTGTGAGTAATGTTTAGTAAGAATTTAACAACACTTTTGAAAACAGTAAAAGAATATAATATTGAGAAAGAAATAATCAAGAATCGTGCCTTTTATCTAAGCTACTCCCATCTGTATTTGTGGTTACACTTGAAAATCACCATAGAAAAAAATACAGCTCATCATTCAGCTACCCATTCCCCCTTTTATCTTTTGTGCACACTACAGCCACTCTTTCACCTAGATCATATTCTGCATGACACATTTGTTGCTCCATTTCTATTATTATCTTTATTTTCCTATACGCGATTTTTGAACAACCATTTCGTTTAAAAACTAGATCGTTCTAATAAATCACCACCCTTTATTTCTTACATTCTAAATAAAATAAAAAAACATCATCCTAATACATGATTAGAGTACCAATAGTATGTTGATACTAATGATAAGAGGAGCATTGCTTGTTGTTGACATGTTACTAAGTAAGAGAAGTAACTATGGTTAGATAACTGGTATACATAAAAACATGATTGACCTTGACTTGGCTATAAATGATATATAATACATTTTCATTTTACAGCATAATGAACCACAAAAATATGGAGCCCGTAGTATTTGGTTGATATAATAGAATGGATGAAGGAAACAAATACAAACCTCTTTCTATCGAAAAAGAGTACTACTGGTAAATATTATAAAGAAAAGGAGTCATTAGCCATAGCAATACAGTACGATCTAAATATCAAGTCCCTTTTTTTTGCTTTATAGATTCTGTTTTTATATTTACCTAAAATAATAATTTGTCTAGCTATTGAAGAAGATGGAACATTAAATTGTTTGTTTTTAGGTGAACGGGTACATATATATATACAAAAAAAAAGAAAAAAAAGAGCGCATAATATTATTAAAAGTTAGAATATATAGTAAAATAATATATTATACATTCATTTATATTCCATCCCGATGGAAACTCTCATTAGAACCCTTCCTTATATTTCTACATATGTGATGAATCAAAAACAATTGTGTTTCTTACCAGATGCCTTCATCTTGCCAGGTATAAAAGTTTTTCCTTTAATACTGTTCCATGCCCTTTTTTTATTAATTTACATTTTTTTTTGTATTTTTTTTTTGTGTTCATTGACATCTAGCAGTAAATTGTGATCTTTCGGCTTGTTTCCATCTTTTAACGAATTCATATACACATTATACGTACGTCCATCATATTTACGGTTATCTGTTTGTGATGATGTTTATGTAAAAAAAAAGGGGGGGAAAGTATTATTTTTTTACACACTATAACTTTTTTTTTACATAGCAAAAATTTCAAACTCAACTGAGAACAAATAAGTGGATGTGCACAAACAACCCCTCTACTGATTGTGCATGGGCCGAAAATCCTGCTTGCCATGACGATTTTCTTGATTACGCTTTTTACAATCACGATGCATATGACCCCATTCACCACACTTAAAACATTTCACCCGATTACTACCATCGTTATACCGACTGTTATATAAACCACCACCGCTCGAGCCACCGTATTGATGATCCGCCGGCTTGATTGCATCAAGATCCATTGGAGTGGGACCTTGATTTACATAAGAGG
Organism: Circinella minor; assembly: GCA_016758965.1. Taxonomy (NCBI): domain Eukaryota; kingdom Fungi; phylum Mucoromycota; class Mucoromycetes; order Mucorales; family Lichtheimiaceae; genus Circinella; species Circinella minor. The sequence continues at coordinate 16,179 of JAEPRB010000485.1, forward strand.
ACGACGGCTGACCAAAAGATTTATTAAATGGAGAGAAATTTGTGGGACGTCTATTAGCAACCTTCGCACATTGTTCCACTGTTTCATATGCTTCGGCATAAGCATATGCTTCTGATAATGAAAAAGGTTTCTGCATCAAAACTTGTAAATGGCACTGATACTTTAGACCTTGCACGAAATTAAATAACGCGTCCTTGGTGTCCATATCTGGCAACTCCGGCATCAACGAACGAAATTCACGCACATACTGTTCAACGGTACTTGTTTGCTGGAGTTGCTGTAACCGCTGTCTTGCTAGTTGTTCCGCATTTGCTGACTTAAATTCGTACTTGAACACATGCTTAAATTCGGACCACGTACTTGGAGTCGATGTCGTCATATCATACTCAACACCACGCCACTATGTAGCCGCACCATCACGTAATAACGTCACTGCAAATAACACCATTTGATGATCATCGATGTTTACAAATTCCACATATTTTTCTAATGAATACAACCATGCTTCTACCTGCTGGACCGTGTGCTCGCCATGAAACGTATCTGGTTGATGAGGACGAATGATCTTAGCCAAACTTTGTTGATCATCAGTATGTGCTGTAGGTCTTGTTGGTTGTGTACGTAAATTTGCGATTTGTTCTGCCTGTTGTTGTTGTTGCTGCATTATTTGTTGTAACGATTGAAGCATCGTCATAATTGTTTGCTGTTCCATATTACCAGCTTGTTGTTGATTATCTATTTTGAATCAATGAATCGATTTTTCTTCTGTCGCTACCAAATGTCAGATCCGTTGTAAGTTTATATGACTAATCACCGCACCTTAACGTTAACAATAATAACCAGGATTCTTCGGTAGATGAAACACAATAAACTATGCCACAAGGGAAATGATAATAAAGAAGGTGAGGAAGGTAAAATAAGAAACAAGTAGACTAGTTGATAATTAGATAGATAACTCGACAATTAGATAGTTTGTTTATTTGTTAATTGATTAATTATTTTATTATTATTATTTTAGATGGTATTTATATAAAAACAAAATAAAAATAATATTTCCAAATACGAATATGAACATGATAATATTATTAAAATAATAATATTATGCAAACGACATGATCGTTGTCTTGATAAGAATAAGAAATAATGAAAATCAAAAATAAATAAATTAAAAACAGAATATAGATCAATATGATCCATATGAGACAACACAAAAGAATTAATTAAAGATCATAAAGCTGATCTTTCATAATAACATAAAAGGAAAAGGATATTATAAACGGGAGAGGCGACAGAGGTAATAATAATAAATAATATAAATAGAAATAAGGGAGACAATGTATGAAAGAATATAGGAGGAACAGATGGGTGATGAATAAAAGTAACCAATGGGTAAATACGTTAGGTAGAAGTATTTACCTGGCGACGACCCGGATTCCTGGGTTGGAATCGTCGCTTCGACGTCACATTTGGAGCTGACGCGGAACTGGGAACAACACCCGCTTCAGACGCGACAATTATGACACATGTGGTGCTTGAATATGATAAAAAGGAAGTATAAAAATAAAGGTAAAATAAAAATAAAATAAAAATGTAAGAAGGAGTAGAATAAAATAAAATAGAAAGGGTTCAAAGAAGTTACGGGTTAAGTGTAGTGAAAGTAAAGAGGTAGAAATAGAAAAGAAGATAATAAAAAAAAATATCACAGTGATTATCCCAAATCA
>JAEPRB010000488.1:0-14815 GCA_016758965.1 Circinella minor
AAGAAATTGTTACTGATCGTGGTGCAAATTTTATGAGCAAAGTTGTTCGTTTTTATACTGAATGTATTAAAATCGCTCATCGTTTCACAAGTACTTTTCATGTAAGATCAAATTCAAAATGCGAAAGCCTGTTCATGCAACAACATTTGTTATAGATAATAGAAATAAGTTATTTTATATTTTTATTATCATATTTCTAATTATTCCTTATAATTCAACTAATTCTAAGTTTCATTTATATATTATATCCATCCTCTCATCCTTATAATAGTTGCTAAATAATCGTCTTCTAATGTTAAAAAAAGAGATAAACCAATACATTGCTAATAATATAACCTAGTGTTTATTAATAATTATAAAGAAAAATCAAATGGCAGAAGCATGGATACTAGTAAAATACAAAAATGGTAGTAATTATTATCATTATTATCATTGTAAGTAGTCAATAAATAGTGAATACCATCGATATATCAAGAAATCTAAATGTATAAAATAATGTATATGTTGTGTATGTTATGGTGAAGCCATATTGAAAATGATCATCTAAGAAGGCAATATATGCCATGCTGAAATAAAGATAAAAATAAGATAGTTCATTAATCAAATAGTGCAATGTCATATGGTATAAAAGAGTACTGGGCGTTATGCAGAGATGAATAGCATTTCAGTGATAAGCACGAATAAAATAGATTTGTGAACATCAAATGTATAATCGTATAGATAAAGATGTGTTCGTCATTATAATTGGAGTAAGTTTGTAATAAGGTGTCATTATAAAAAAAAAGTTTTATGATTACTATAATAATCTGGTATTTAATTCCTTGTGTATATATTTATATGTGTTAATGATCAGTAGATGTAAGAATAAACATTGAAATCCAGAAGGAACCAAGGGATAGAGTATGTATGTTGATGTAAGAAGGCAAAAATTGAAAAGAGAAAAGAAAAGTAAATAATAATAAAGAAATTCTGGGCAGGGAAATAAAAAAGAATAACCTCAGCTTATTATTGGTGTAGTATAATGTATATCATAAATCAAAGAATATTCTTTCTTATCTACTATTAAAAATACAATGGTCCTTAGATCAAATTTAAGATAACGCTCCAAATTAGTAATTACCGATTAGGAAATCGATTAAAATTTTTTTTTTGACATTTGAGTTTTTTTTTTTCTATTCAGCGCACGGTCATTGTATTTATCATTGCATTTACCATTGTTACCATCGTTTTCATCCTTCCTTCAAAAGTAGAATTGTAGTCCAAATACTTTTTTTTTTCATTTTCGGGTTGACAGTGGTTAATAATATATAAACACGTAATAATATGTAATCATGATTATGAAGACTACTATATTTGCCTATATTACGTAGTAATGCCTTATATATTATATAAGATGTAATTACACATAATAACACGTAATCATCATTACCAATGATATTATATTTTTTATATGTAAATATAGATGTAGATGTAGATGTATATATTGAAAAGACCCTATTGTCAATAAAAAATAAAAAAATAAAAAATTAATATAAATATAAAGAGTAGCTATTATCTGAAATAAACTTCCTTCACTTTAATTTTCTTTTTTTTTTTTTGCGCCATATTGATTTTATATTTTTTTTAAAAAGTTTAATATCATATCATATTTTTCTTGAGGAATTATGAATCACGAGCAACAGGTATGATATAACTATGGCTATATATATTTATCTACTATTAAGAAAAAAAGTAAGTTACATGTAATTAAAAATTAAAAATAAAATATATAAATATAGGAATCACAACAAAGACAACGTCGAACTCAATGCATGTGTGGATCTACTACTCATTTAAACCGCAACAACAGAGACTGTCCTTTGAATAGAAGAAACAATAATAATGAGCGAAATGTGAGACCTAGAATAGATCCATCTAACAATATATGTTTTTTTTTTTATAGTTGTCACATCAATGTTAAAATGCTATATTTCCCTCCTGACAGATGTATTAATATTGAAAAACTGTATTATTATGACTTATTATAATTATTAGGATTCAATTTCATGTCCAAATTGTGGCTCAACAACGCACTCTGATCCATCACATGCTGAGTGTACAAGCACAAATATAAATAATAATAATAACAACGATAACTTAATGCAAGGTATATATTCATCTTTTTTTTAATATATATGTATATAACAACCCTCTTTTGTATATGTCCAATACTATAATAGTAATATATGTATATTAACATAAAACTGTTCAAAATTATTCGATAGATGCTGATGGTTTTGCTCAAGAACAGCTGGAAAACCTTGAAGAAGAAGACAATGGTGCTGTTTTAAATCGTATTACAGAAGAATTGAACGATGCTAACCAAGGACGTCGCAATAATGCTCCATCAGCTGCTTCAACACCAGTATTGCCACCTCCTTTCCCAACGCGTCGTTGTTCTAAATGTGGAAGTCCAAGTCATTTTTGAGCAACAAGTGGAAATTGTCCTTTTAATCATCAAAATGTAGTTTCTGAATATGGTGCTCAATTTAGAATAGCCTGTCAAGAACATTTTGAACCAGAGAATATATTTGGTTATAATATTTGCTACACGCAAGAAAGTTGATTCTACCATCGCCATATTTTTCCACATATGAATACTCCTTGCCCATCATGTGGTTCACAAATGTGGATTGATGAACTGCTAACAGCTTCCTCTTTAACAAACCCATGTTTTGGTCTATGCTGCCTATCAGGAAAAATAAATTTGCCAATTCCACAGTCTCCACCCCAAGAACTATTGGATTTAATTACAAACCATGATCCCACCAATGCTCTATCTATCCAGTTTCACACAAATATTCGTGCATATAATTCATTATTTGCATTTGCCTCAGTTCGTGCTAATTATGACCCTCAGTTGGCAAGTGGACGTGATGGTGTTTCAACATACCACATCAATGGAACTTTATATCGTTGTCTTGGCCCTTTACGAGCAACAGATCCAGCACAAGCATCTTTTTCACAAATTTACTTTTGTGATGAAAATGAACAAACAACAAGGCGACAAACAATGTTTACTGGTCTTGATGAGAACATTATACAGATGATTCAAACCTGGATTACCCAACATAATCTATTTGCACGTACGCTTCGTACTGCTTCTGAAGCTTATGCAAATCAAACGGTTGGAACTATATAAGTTGTTATCCGTGCTGCACGTGATATGGGTAGAAGATATGATGTTCCAGCTCATCCTGAGGTTGCTGCTATGGTTGTTGAAAATACCACTGCTGGTTCTGTATTACCATATGATGTTGTTATTCATGATCGTGAACTTGGATTACAACAAGTCAGCTCTCTACATCCTTCCTATACACCTTTACATTACGTTTTGATGTTTCCTTATGGTGATAATGGATGGTACCTTGGTCTACGATCTATTTCAACAGCAACTAATGATGATACAAATGTTACACCTTTAAATTATTGCGCTTATATGATGATGATACGGCAAGGGGAAAGAGAAATATATCACCACCATTTTGGCCGCTTATTTCAACAATTTCTGGTAGATAACTATGTACGTATTGAAACAGCACGTTTACAATTTATAACTACACACCAAGAAGATATACGAGCTGAAGTGTATAGTAGACTGGTTGATAATGCTAATCCAAGGCAAATTGGTCGGTCTGTTATTTTACCTTCTTCATTTACTGGTGGTCCACGTTATATGAAACAAATGTTGCAAGATGGCCTTGCAATTGTACGTCAAAAAGGAACTCCTACTCTATTTATTACATTCACTTGCAACCAGTACTAGCCTGAAATTCAAGCTGAGCTTTCTCCAGGGCAAAAAGCTTCCGATCGTCCAGATCTTTGCACAAGGGTTTTTCATATGAAGATGAAAGAGATGATCCACCATATCAAGGATTCACAAATATTTGGTCGAGTTATTGGATACTTGGCGACCACCGAGTTTCAAAAACGTGGACTCCCTCATACCTATATGATATGGATTTTACATCCAGATGATCGACCTCATATACCAACAGACTATGATCAATTTGTTTCAGCAGAGCTTCCAGACCGCCAAGCACATCCTCAATTATATAATACTGTTACAAGCTGTATGATTTATAGTCCATGCGGGCATCTAAAACCTAATGATGTGTGTATGCAAAATGGCCAATGCTAGCAATGATATCCAAAACAATTCAATGAAGAAACAAGGATGAATAGTGATGGTTATCCTCTCTATAGACGACGCCGTAATAATCGTACACACATATTTCACCATTCTGGATTTGTAGCTGATAATCGACATGTTGTTCCTTATAATCCGTATCTCAGTCACCGTTACAATGCTCATATTAATGTGGAAATCTGTACTTCAGCAAGAGCCATAAAGTATCTATGCAAGTATATTACAAAAGGATCAGATAGAGCACAATTACAAGCAATCAGAACCACGATATCTACAACAGCTGATAATAGTAACAACATAGCAACAGCCACTACTGAGGGATCTGCCACACAAACAATAAATAATCGAACAACAGCCACGACTTCTTCTTCTGGTACTACTACTACTACTACTACTACTACAACAGCAGCCAATGATACTAATACAACATCAACTACTACGTACTTGTGAAACTATGGAAATAGATAGTACAGCAGCAAGCAACAACAACAATACTGAACAACCATCTATTAATGAAGTGACCTAGTATCAAAATGTGCGTTATATAGGTTCATGTGAAGCTGTATGGCGAACACTGGGTTTTTTAGTCCATATGCACCATCCCACAGTAATTCGTTTAATTTGCATTTACCAAATGATCAAATTGTGTATTTTCGTGGCGATATGGATATATAAGAATTAGATAGGGCAAGAGAGGCTGCAACAGGAACAAAACTTTTGGCTTTCTTTCAATTATGTACAAATGATGATCAAGCATGTCAATATTGTTATCATGAAATACCAACGCATTATACTTGGAACCCTAGAACAAATCCACCCGTAGCTAACGTGGTGATCAGAATATGTAGTATATCATTATCAAATATGCCATTGTTTTCTTTACGGCTCTTACTGCTATCTGTTCTAGGTCCAAGAAGTTTCAATGAACTAAAGACTTTCAATGACATAACATATGATACTTTTGAACAAGCCGCTCTTGCCCGGGGACTGTTAGAATCTGACGATGAATGGGATCATTGTCTGCAAGAGGCGTGTCAATTTGCACGAGTACCTTCAATGATCCGCTCACTGTTTGTATATATTCTTATAAATTGCATGCCTGCAGATCCATTGACACTTTGGAACAAGTACCATGAACGAATGTCAGATGATTATTTTTTTCAATTACATACCAATATGCGAAATAATCAATATGAACTTACTAAACAAGAGTATGAGCAGCTATATCAACGCACTTTAGGCGATATTGAATTTCAGCTTCAAGCTACTGGTCACCATCTCACTGAATTTCCAACTTTACCTCAACAGTTCATATTGGAGTTTGATGACCCTCCTCATGGCGTAGATGTGTTAGCAAGAGTGGAACAAGATGATTATAATTCCGAAGAACAACAACAATTACTTCACACCATGCTTCCAATATTAAATACTGAACAACGTCATGCATTTGATACTATTATCACTTTTTTAAATGACCAACCTGATGATCCAACCACAAGATTATTTTTTATAAATGGTCCTGGTGGTACTGGAAAATCTTTATTATTCAAAGCACTTTTAGCTCATGTTCGTTCACAAGAATAATATAGTTCTACCAGTTGCGACGTCTGGCATAACTGCTATTCTATTACCAGGTATATATTTGGAAAAGTGATTCCATTTTTTATTATTATATTGTATCACAAAAATTATAGCTAAAAAATTCATTTTACTGACAATGACACCAATGTTCTATTAAAATAGGAGGCAGAACTGCACACAGCCGATTCAAAATCCCGCTCAATGCTAATGATTCAACAACGTGTACACTACCACTGACTGGAGCACATGCACATATTATACAAGAAGCGAAGCTTATTATTTGGGATGAGGCAGTCATGTGTGGCAAATATAATTTTCAGGCAGTTGACCATGCATTACGAGACATTATGGGTGCTGTAGATAAAAGACTGCAAGATGTTTCATTTGGCTCTAAAGTAGTTGTTTTTGGTGGTAACTTTCGCCAAATCCTTCCGGTTATCAAAAAGGGAACTGGATCAGAAGTTGTTAGACAATCTATTAGACAGGCTACATTTTGGGACCAAATTCAAGTTTTGTATCTAACACAAAACATGCGTATTCGTAACTTGGGCCCTAAAGCTACATCATTTGCTCAAAAGTTATTGTCAATTGGAAATGGTGACCATCTGTATAGTGAAACAGTAGAAATTCCAGAAGAGTGGCTCATGGACTCTAATGATGTTACTGCATTAATCAATATGATCTATCCATCAATTCGCTCTCCCGAATCCCATCCAACTCATTATGCCGGTCGTGCAATTTTGGCATCAAAAAATGTTAATGTTGACGATATCAATGATTTGGCATATAGTATTTTTCCAGGGGAAGGCCGCTCATATATCTCTAATGATAAAATTATTGACAGTGATGATCCTGAGGGTGCATCTACTACCTATCCCGTTGAATTTTTACATAGCATTGCTACAAGTGGAGTACCAAGACATGAATTACAACTCAAGATTGGGATAGCTATTATACTTTTGCGAAATCTCGACCCTGATAGAGGATTATGTAATGGTACTAAATTATTTGTTACCGCCCTACATGACCATATTATTGGAGTAAGAAGAATTGATCAAGGATATGATGGTGACGAATATTTTTTACCAAGAATCAATATGTGTACTATAGAAGGCGAATATCCTTTTATTTTGTGCTGCCGCCAATTCCCTGTACATGCTGCCTTCGCAATAACTATTAATAAAACACAAGGACAGACATTATCAACTGTTGGTATATATTTGGATGAACCGGTTTTTGCCCATGGTCAACTGTACGTTGCTCTTTCCAGAGCTACAGATTCTGCAAACATTAAAGTTGCATTGAATCTTTCCAACTAAAGAGACAATGCTGTTCCAAAAACCAATAATGTAGTCTATCGTGAAGCTCTCCTACCATCTGTGACATAGATAGCTATCTCCATTTATAATAAGTTGTATCACAATTATCATTAGTTTCATTACTATCTTTACTTCCATTACTATTTTCATTTTCATTTTCATTTTCATTTTCATTTTCATTATTATTATTATTATTATTATTATTATGATTATTATTATGATTATTATGATTATTATTATTATTATTATTATTATTATTATTATTATTATTATTATTATTATTATTATTATTATTATTATTATTATTATTATTATTATTATTATTTTCAATATTATATTATTATCATTATTAATATTATCAACATTATTATCAACATTATTATTATTATCAACATTATTATCATCATTATTATTATATTGTTTTCCGATTTATATATATATTAACTCAAAAATTATTATACAGCATTGAGCCCACTCCAGACTGGCGCAAAGCGCCTTTGGGGGTCAAGGGGGAACCCCTTGCGACGACGCCGGTAAATGACCCGGAGCGAAGCGTAGGGGCTCATTTAGTCAAGCAAAGCAAGACAGGACGGCTAGTATATAATAAAAATAAAAGGGTTGTTATGACAACTGATTCCTTTAATAGCCTATATAAGTCCATTATAAATAATTATTTCATATTTAACATTATTACCTAAGAAAAAAAGTAATACATCAAAAAAAAAAATAACTACATAGTCAAAGTGCCCAAAAAAACCATTCACATCAACACAAAAAAAAATTTGTGAATTTTCGAGCTGTTCCAAAAGGGGGAGTGGGAATTCTAAAAAAGGGAGTGCCATTCCAAAAGAAGTAATGGGAGCACAAGAAATTTTGTGAAAACTTGTAAAGTTTGTAAAATTGTGTGATCTTTATTTAATTTAGTCCTTTATGGATCAAAGTTAATAAAAAGTTGAGATGAATAAAATTACTAGCTGGAGTAATAAGTTCAGCTGTTTAGTTAGTTATAACTGGTAAGCAAAATAAGGCAAATATAATAGATAAAATAAATCAAGAAGAGTTGATAATGAGTTAATACTAATGAAGAAAAAACTTAAATACTAATAATACTAATCATTGATAAAACGAACAGCATCAATGCCAGTAATAATAAAGGGATAAAATTAATAATATATATGAGAAAAAAGTATTTTAAATGAAGAAAAGGAAAGAAAGTGAAAGAAGTGAAGATCAATCCAAATATAAAAAAAGAAAAGAAAAGAAAATAACAGCACCGTGTAAGTAGACAAACCAGTAAGATGCCAAAATTGATAATACTTACCTGCTAGTGCAGATTGATATTATAATAAAGTGACTTCCCCAGGTATTATGCTGTTGGGAATCATATTGGGATATATATAATAGTAACGAAATGCTGTAGAATTATTATCTCTATTTATCATTGGCATCTTAAGAATACCAGCTTGTGTTTGGATTGCGCTCGCTTCAATTAAATAACGTTTGCTAAGAGGAGAACTACCGATTATAGAGGTTCCACATGGGCAACCACCAGCATTAAGCTTAACATTATGATAGAAATTGGCAAAACATAGAATTACTTCTTTGCCTATAACAAAAATAATAACAATTTAGTATATATAAGATTTATAATTTACTTACAACCTTAAGATATTTTACCATTATATTTATGTGCGAAGAACAAAATAGCTGCACTGAAAAACCTCTGTATTTTCCATTGTTCCCTAGTTCTTGGTCTACGTTTGTTAATATCCACATTGATATCCATTACTACAAAATTACGTATCTTTTTTGTTTTCCGTCCAGTTTTCGAAGCATCATACACAGCATCAGTTTTTTTCTGATATAATCGCTTTCCAATAATAATGTTATTATCAGTGTCAGATGGCCCAATAGTGCCGTTAGGATACTGTCGTCTCCAATATTGAACCAAATAAAAACGAAGATTAACATCACGGTAATTGTCCACTGTAGCTGAAAAATGATTCCAGAGTTCCATATCATCTGAATTATGTAAAGTATCGTTTTCATTCTGTTCAATGGCATATTTTATACATGGCTGTTCTTCGATAGGCGATTTCAATAGGTTATAAAATTTGCTGGCTTGATTACGACCAAGTATATTACCAACATGCTTCGCTGAATTATTTGTAGATCGGATTCATTTCTTAAAATAACCTGTGTCAAACTGTTAATATTTGTCTTCCAATATTTTCCCACTCACTTCAACATAAAATACTACTAATTACCTATGATTCTTTCCATGGATCTTGCACTAACTCCTCATATTGGTCCAAGATTTTCAGTTACTTCTGGTATGTGTCGTAACTAGTGTTCTTCATGGATCGGATCGGATCAGATAACAGGGCTATCCGCATCCGCATCTGCAAATGCGGATATGGATGTGGATGCGGATGCTTTGGTTGTAGATCGGATAGCGGATAATATCAAGTGAGTAACAAGATGTTAAAGAAGATGGTAAAGTTTTTTTATTTAATTGTAATTACGATTAAGATAGTAAATGCGTCTGTCACAATACAGTTATGCGTTTTCCAAGAAAAAAACAAGTCAAAGATGCAAAATAAGTAGTAATGGCAACTAATTGAATAATATGAACACAATAAGTTTGTTTTTATATTGGTCAAGACATTGTGTTTTATTTTATTCCTACAGTTAACTGATAAGCTAGATAAAAGTCCGCATTGATCAAGGTACAGCATATAAAGTAAACAATATGTTGCTGGAAATAATATATGAGTATAAGTTTTATTATAATAAAAAAAATTACTAGTAATGAAAAGCATTGATAAAAGTAATAAAAAAAGTAAAGTGGGAAAGGGAAAAAGGAAATTTAAAGAAGTATACGGCAAAAGGAAATAGAGAGTGCCGAAGAAAAAGGGGATTCTGTGTATAAAAAAAATAAATGGGGAAGGAAGAGAAGAGAAAAAAAAAGAGAAGGTACCGTATATATGTGTGTATGTATATATATGTCGGGGTAATTTATAAGTGAGAAAAAAATTTTTTTTTGCTTATTATATTTTCTTCAATGGCCTGCTCTTCCAAATTCCGTTCAACTGTATGCAAATCTACTGATTACCCTGTTTCAATTCCTCTACAAAAACATCGTTGAATTTACCACTATAACCTCCTTTTGATCAGACCAATAAATCAGTACAGATTCTTTCAAAGCAATCAGCTCTAATCTGTTTCGTTAGTAGGTATAAATAAAGCCGCCTAAGAGAAACAAAATTCACTTGGTAGCTGAATTCGCTAGCACAGGAAAGCATCTCCTTGGCATCACATATAACAGTACAGTTTACCATCTTTAATTCCAAGGTACACTGCCAATGCATCTTCCTCAATGGTCCTTGGCTTATAATTGCCATTGTCAGTGACATTTAAACTATACAGCAACTGCTGTTCCGATTCCGCCATGTACTTGGCCATTCATCCTCGACTTGTTGAAGGAGATAACCTTTTCTATACTTGAATAGCTATACGTTCACGGAACTGTTAGCTATTGATTTTTATTACCAATACACCTTGCTTCACTTGGTAGATATTATTATCTCTGACACGATCAATAATATTCAAGTTTTTGCCATATACAATAATGATAATTATTGATCTTTTTTTTTTATATATTATGCACACTTCCAAGTTGATACTATGGGAAACCTCTGGGACATTTGGGACATTTGGGACATTTTGGAAATAGATTTCTTTCTCAGCGCAGATATTTCCTTTTATAGATAGTTTGTGTATCAAGTTTGTGTACCAAACAGACCCAATGAAAATCAATATTTAAGTATGTGTATTTGATAAATATTTATTAAACTTTATTATAGTTATAATATATATAGAAAAAAAAACAATGATATGCCAAAAAAAAAAACTATTTTCTAGTAGAAGTTACTTTCCACTTCTTTTTGCGACCAGTGCATTGTTTGGTTGTTGATGATGTTGAAGAGGAAAGTGCAGAATTTCTGTGGGTGGTAGGGATGAACACACCGCGATCCGCAAAGGTATTTTGCCAGAATCGCGATGTGCTGTTGTTGTTGTCCTTGTTGTTGAAGAAGGCGGTATGTAAAGAGGGCATGCGGGGATCAAGCATACCCTCTAAGGGTTGGTGGGATGATGATGATGGTTGTTGTTGTGGTGAGGCGTGGTGGGGACGGAGTCTTGGTGTGGGTGGTTGTAGTTGTGGTTGCGGTTGTTGTTGTGGTTGTGAGGGAGTGGCGGATGATGAGGGGGTGGAGGAGATGACGGAGAATCTAAAAAAAAGACCTTTATCAGCATCTGAATAATGTAAACTTAACTAAATGCATGCTATGCTTATTGGTAACTTATGCTGGCATAGACTGAGCAGCATGAGTAGCAGAGCTAAAAATAATCATTATAATAATTAGGATTGATGGAATCTAATAGATATAATGCAACATGTTTGTTATAAATTAAAATTATATGTTACCTTTCACCAGACGTTTCTTGAGCAACCGAGTCACTATTTTGAAAAACGTACTATTTAGATACATGTCATTATTATATAATTGAATAAGTTTACTTACGTTGACATCTCTGATGCCACTAAGCGGAGGCTCAAGGATGGTCCGGATAAAGATACAGCTTGCCCGCTGATGCCACTCATGACTGACGTCGTGTCCATGCTCCTAATACAGTTTTTATGTTAGTATTTGATGTTGATAAATACAAATAGTTATATATAAATACACATATGTCATTCGAGATAAATGTCTTGTACTAGATGTTGCTCTAATAAAAAGATGGTTTTATAAAAATAGACTTTTAATAATTGGTAATAAAAAATATTCTCGACTTGAATTGTAAACATTGTTTGGTAAAAAGAACACTTACTCCTTGGATTCACGTACAAGAGCCGCCTTTCTCAGAAGAAAGTTGGCTACCCAGTGATCCTCGCATAGGTGCATTGGAAGCTTGAACATCCGGTACGCCTTATACTCGAACAAAGCAATCTCTGTCGATTTCACCCCACCATCATAGTTATTCCAACTCTTTTTTAAATGGCTAGGAATTTGATCCCTAGCCCGCAAAAGAGCATGTCGGTGACGAGCAGCCTCATCCCTCAACATGTTATACATGCCTACATCGTGTTCTAATGTGGGCCCAATATTACAAGGCTTGTTGATGAAATGCCTTATAATATCAGGTCTTTCTTGTGTTGCCGGCTTGGGAATAACATTGTTGAGGATCGGAAAGATCGGAGGAGCTTGGTAGAGAGCTGCTCGTTTGGTCAACCGCAGTTCCTCCTCTGTCGTAATTTGCACACGGGGAGGAGCATACTCACCAGAGGACGTCCGTTGACTCTGGTCAAAAGGAGTTGGAACAATGACCGCTTGATCGATCACGATCGGAAGTGGTGGCGGTGAAGGGGAAGCAGGACGGAAATCTTCTGCATCTTCTTGTTGTTGTTGTTGTTGTTGTGCTGCTGCTCGAACCAACTCTTCGACTCTTGCAAGTCGTTGGTCTATTTGAGTAACGACCTTCGTATTTTCTTGGAGTCGTTGGTCCATTTGAGTAACAGCATTCGTATTTTCTTGGAGGTTGTTGCTTAATTGCAAAAATAATTGGAATACCATATTCATATTTACTATGGTTTGTTGTTCGGGATTGTTGTTGTTGTTCATATTGAAAAGGTTAGAGATTGAAAAAAAAACTGATGGAAGTTAAAAGTAGTATGTTGTAATATCAGAATTAAAAGTTATTACCATCCCCATATTTATACTATTCGAACGTTTCGTTTCATGCATACCATAATCAGTACCGAATATTACCATCTGATTTTATTAATAATAAGTATATTAATAATGCTAGCATTCATTCCATATTCCTACCGTTCGACGTGTCATTTCATACAAACCATAATCAATACCAAATATTACCATCCCACTCTATTAATAAGCGAATTAATAATACCAGTAACCATCCCATATTTCCACCATTCGACATGTCATTTCATACAAACCATAACCAGTACCGAATATTACCACCCCACTCTATTAAAAAGTAAATCAATAATATCAGTAACAATTTCATGTTCACTCATAATACCGAATATTACCATCTGATTCTATTGATAAGTATATTAATAATGTTTATAGCATTCATTCCATATTCCTACCATTCGACATGTCATTTCATACAAACCATAATCAGTACCGAATATTACCACCCCACTCTATTAATAAGCGAATTAATAATACCAGTAACCATCCCATATTTCCACTATTCGACATGTCATTTCATACAAACCATAATCAGTACCGAATATTACCACCCCACTCTATTAATAAGCGAATTAATAATACCAGTAACAATTTCATGTTCACTCATAATACCGAATATTACCATCTGATCAAATTAATATAAAGTAAATTAATAATACTAGTAACCATTCTATATTTCCACCGTTCGTCGCGTCATTTTATGCAAACTATGCTGAAGGAATAGCAAATGGATGAATTAGATAATTTTCATAATCAGTACCGAATATTACCATGCAACTAATAATACTAGTAATCACTCCATACTTTTCCATAATGATAAACCAAGTATTCTATTTGTTATTTTTGTTGAAGACTGTAACGCATATTATAATTACCCAAAGTCGGAACATCCTGAGCCTATAAAAGAAACCACTTTTTAAGATACTTGGTTTGACATTATAACTTCAACTACTTTTTCTAAAAAACCATGCCTAATCCCAAACTTATTACCTGTATGGCGTGCGGTGTCGATCAGCTGAAAACGCGATATAATGCACACGTCGCAGCATGCGGTATGTAAATATATCTTATTGAAATTCTGTTGTGATTAGTTGTTCTAATATATTTACAATACATATTTAGATGGCAAAGTCCATGAATACATGACTACAAACGTGGATCCTGAAGTACTCCCTGATGCACTCGACATAGATCCGATCGTTATGAACATGGTGGAAAGAACGGATGACCAAGACATGTATGATGATGATATGATCGAGTATGATTTCGGGGATAGTCCACCTGCTGTTGGACAACAATTAAACGCTGATAACTGTGGTATGGATGATGATGATATGACAGACGATGATGATTTCGCAACGGATGACAACTATAGTGATCATAGCGACAATGAAGATGACGATGATCAAGGAAATGGACTAAGACAGGAGGCCATCGCTATTGAGGCAATGGGTAATGATGAAGAAGGGGGTCTTTACGTTGATCCTTGGGATAAAGAACCTCCGCTCCGTAGCGACGTTCCTTTTGAAGAAACTGTCCAGGGAAGTAGTCCACTTGACAAACACCACCAAAAAAGCTTTGAATTGTACAGCTGGATCCAGGAACATAATGTCAGCCGTGATGCCTATACATCGCTATTATCAATGTTGAACGGGTGGATTGTAGATGATAGTTTTGGTAAGGGTTGTTTGTTTAAGGTTTGACAATCCACTTTACATAAGATGTTATTTAACTTACTTGAAATATATATAGACAGGAAGCCGTTGTTTTCGCCAGCAAAAAGCGAAGCACGTTTAGAAAAAATGTTCGACCTGCAAGAAACGGAGTACCGCATTTGTCCAGATCATTGTCGACTCTTCCCCCCAACTTCGATGGAAGATTGCTCGTGTGGAAAAGAACAATTTCGTTCTGATGGAAAACCGATTGCATCCATGTCATACTTT
>JAEPRB010000490.1:0-17510 GCA_016758965.1 Circinella minor
AGAAGACGATTATTTGGCAACTGTTATAAGGATGAGAGGATGGAAGCAATATATAAATGAATCTTAGAATTAGTTGAATTATAAGGAATAATGAGAAATATGATAATAAAAATATAAAATAACTTATCATTATTATCTATAACAAATGTTGTTGCATGAACGGGATATTATGTGATATCAGTAATACAAAATGGTATGACGACTAGGAATTAACATTTCGGGAATTAGGTCAAATAATGAGTATAGATCCAAAAGTTTTAATGGATCTCGCAAATGAAGCAACTATTTTATCCAATACTTATAACTTTATTATTCCTTCAATGAACTAAAATTATTACTCTCTCTTTCAATGCTGTATTTTGATATCTTTTGAAACAACTTTTTTTTTGAAAAAAAAAAAAAAAAAAACCAAACACCTTGCGGATAGAACGGATAGTCGGATCGGATACCATACCTATCTGCATCCGTATCCGCTCTTTCAGATGTGGATGCGGATCAGATGAGCGGATAGCGGATGAGATGAAGAACCCTAGGCAGGCATCAACAAATTTCATCCAATTATTCAAATGGGCAGGGGAAGTTTATTTTTGAGCACAAATGGAGAATATACTAGACACCATGCTTTCCAGTCAGCAGCTGTTATGAATCCAAACTTGCGTTCAATTTTTCAATTGAAAGATGGGACGCCAGGTGGCAATACGATACCATCCGCCAATTCTTGCATGTCGGATCCATCAGCATTGGTGAGCAACCCATACTCTCTCCATATACGCACCATTCGATCAGCAGTTCTAAGAAAAAGGTTATGCATGGGATCTATCAAAACGCTATGCACGGGATCAAAATATGGGAGGCGGTGAATTTGTGACTATCTTGTACCTGTTTCGTGTTCTATACGTGTACGTGCTGCCTGGCTTTTTGCTTCCAACCATTGTGCTGCAGCTGATGCGTTACTTTCACGAGTTCGTAATCCATGTTCGCGATCAATAACATTTCCCGAATAATCGAGGTTAGACGTTCCTGGAAAAACAACAAACTCTCTTGTACATTTGTGACATGCTTGGGTGCTATTGTGTGATGTGAATCCTCCTACTTTGCGAGCGGCAGGGATGTCACATGCGATGTTCAGCAAGACAGCACGGATAGCTGTACCATTGGGTTCTTGGAATGTTGGAATAGTTATACCATTGAACAAACGAAGTAGTGATTCCATAAGAGGTTCCAAATAGGAGTTGATTTCATAAGTACTTGGCTCCTTTGGTCCAGGCATAACACCAACAAGAATAACGTTTTCGATTTTGAAACGGTCAGAACGAGGTAAATTGTTACATACGAGATATATAGTGCCACATGGATAACCACTATCAAATGTTGTGAACTAATCAATATTCAATGTAAGCATTAATGAGAATGACCATGGTGTTTCTATGAAAGGTAAACCAGTGCTGGGATCAAGGAGGTCATACCACATCATACCATCATATACATCATTGAAGAGCCCGGGCTCCATTGGACGACTTTTCCATTGTTCAATTTTTTCTTCAAAGTTATCTCGCATAAAAAGTCGCTTCAAACTGTCTTCCAAAGGATAATACGCATATTTCTTATATAGAGTTCCACGATTATTTGTTGATGTTGATTTTATTAACGGTGTATCACAAAGAGTACCATTCATACGTCTGCTTGGATTTGTACACCTTTCTGGACTGGGTAATGGATAAATAGTATGGCAAGTTGGACATGCACTATACATTCAAAGATCCTCAGTCAGATAATCAAGGCCAATCTACTTTTTTATACCAGCGATCGAATGTGGAATACATTGACGAATTTCTTCACCAACAAAACTACCAATCAACACAGAAATGAAGCTAATAAGAGTGTTTGCTATACGTTCCGATATATGGTTAATTTGGAAAAGAACGAGGAATACAAAAATATAAATTAAAGGATTTGGAAGATGATCTAGCGGACTACCAGTAGGTATGTTGATTTCATGAGCTAAATATAATATATATAATGGTAATAATTAGTAACTTGGTTTTATATATTTTTTTATTTCATCCATTTTTTTATTCCATCCATTTTTTTTTATTTCATCCATTTTTTTTATTTCATCCATTTTTTTTATTTCATCCATTTTTCTTTATTTCATCCATTTTTTTTTATTTGATTCAATATACATACCTTTATTGTCATCAACAATCATACCATCGAACTCGATATCAATTGCCAGACGAATTTCTTCATCACTGTTAATATCATGCTCTTCATCTTCACGTGGATCAAACTGCTCGGGCAAGAGACCATCCGCTATAAATATTTAAAATGGTATGCATTATTATCATTTACTTCATTATTTTTTTTCATGTATTTCCACAATATTTTATATTATTGATACCCGCAACAAATGTCAACTTACCATCAGTATATTCACCTTCGTCATTATAATCTTCGTCATAGCCGTCATCATAATCGGGAAAATTATTATTACTGACATCACCATAATAATTATTATCTATATCCATTCCTGTATCACCGTCTATGTTACACGCATGTGGTTAGTTTGTACAACTTCTCAATTTTTCAGTTATTAAATATATTATTCATACCATCACTTTCAACAGAGGGAGCACCTGTTATAGCTTCATTTATAATGGCAGCATTTTGATGTGCATAATACGTTCTTCCGCCAACAAGGAAACCTCTTCCGGGATTACGCTGTTGACACGATGGACAAAAACAAAGATATGAACGAGTATCAATATTTGACATGGTGAGAATATAGTAAGTGAGAGTAGTAAGAGTGGATAGAAATAATATGAAAATGTTTTTTTTTCTTTCTGTAGTCGCTCTCTTTTTATATTAACTTTTATCATATACTTTTTATTGCTATTGTTATTCATACAATTACTATATTTATTTTATCATCCATTACTATTATACTGCTACTTTTTCTTGGCACGTCAATGACATGAATGTATAGTAAGTATCACTTTATTTTTGATAACAATACATTAATACAACTTTTCGATTAGTGCAGCTGTACGTCTTGGTGCCTTGGCAGTATAAATATGTAGTAAGTATTTACTTTACTATTATTATGAGTTTGATTACAAAACACGCCTTCTTGGCAACCCCCCTTAATAGGTAATTGCTAATATCAATTTATAAAAATATACACAAGGAAAAAAATGAATTATCATTCATGAATATTTTATTGTTATTTATTATTATTATATTTCTTGGCTTCGTTCACGAAATAAATCTCTAGAATTGCACATGCTCAATTCGCGGTTGCAATTATCTAACTTTTCCTCCAACAACTTAATGATCGTTCGATGTTCGATCGTATATTCTTCGGCACATGCTTCCATCATGGCGTCATTAGCAGTTGTGTGCCAACCCTGCAACTGCTCTTCAAGTTCCTCCTTTTCCTCCATATACACCTTTCTTTTTGCTGCTGTTACAGCCTTTTCCATATCTTTTTTAAAACAAATCTCTTCGTTTTTGTCATCAATCTGACGTTGAAGATCATTGTAGATCATTTGCTTAAGATTCTCTTGAGCAACACTAATTAAGCTCAGTTAGAATGCAGGTAAGTGCGTTATACTGTTATGATAAAAACGATGGCTTACAGTTTTTCATCAATAAAAACGCTCAACTCGGCACAAAATTTTTCTTCCTGGTGCTCTTTCTTCAAACATTCTAAAACATCAACACAATAATGCGACAACTCGTTTTGCGGCACAGCAGAAAGGACATCAAACAATGCTTTAATACTATTCAAAATATACTAGCACTCAATATAATGACAGGTAATAAAATTATTTTATAATACAATAATGATTTAGAAGAACGTACAACATTGTTTCTCGACCGTATAATTGACCTAATAAGGTGTGCAAGGCCATTCCATCATTTTCAATTGTTTGCTGTTTGGTACTCTTTTTATTAAAAGACATTATGTTATTAAAAAAAATCAAAGTAAAGGTATCAAAAATGTTGAATAAAAAAAAGCTAATAATCGTTTATTATTATCGTTCATAAACAATCATGTAAAAATATACCTTGTGATGCGATTTTCTTCTACAATTGATCCCCCCTTGTTCCAATAATACTTTTTTTATGTACCCCCCCCTTTAATACAGCTTAGACCCCTTAAAGCACGATCGTTTTTTCTTTCTTTCTACTAAACACTTTTGTGTATATTTTTTTTTACTATGCATAAAAATACTTTTTTTATTACTCTTAACTTCTCCTATTTTTTATTCTTGGCTCAAATGGACCCCCTCATTACAAATAAAAAATTATATTTTGTTTCAAAGACTATAACTAATACAGATTTACTTTCTGATGACTTTTTTGCTTTTACCGATCTACTTTTTTTAAATCTGAAAGATTCCAATTTCATTCTTTACATTTTTTTTTCAACAACTTGGACTTTTAAAATAGTTTTTATAGTTGTAGTTACCAAAGCTACTTTTTAAAAATAAAATATACCCCCTAACATATCGTGCAGCAACTTGCATCCACTTAAGAACTTCTTATGGTTTTATTCCTTTTTGTTTATTTCATCATAAAAAGTTGGGGATATGTTTCCCCCAACTTATACTCGTACGAACCCGTTGCTTTTTTACCAACAGATTCATAACTGTTTGCACAGTGCTTGATCTTCATTCTGAGTAATACCACGAAAAGTATGATTTTCTTCCTCATCATTATCATCAATAACTGCAATATTTGCACAAGCATTAAGGAATTTACCCCAAAGATTATCTGCATTATGACGTTGCTACATAAACCAATTAAGATAAGGCTGGCATTTTTCTTTCTTACGAGCTGGATAGGGGACAAATCTTTTAATACCTGTTCAAGTTCCTAATAAAAAATATATTAGATAAAATAGAAAAATACTCTATAATACTAAAATATAATATATACCTTCAATAGTGTTATTATGCATTCCATCTTCACGTACATACTCAATTGAATGATTTATGAACTCATGCAAGTATCCTAGCCATTCCAACCGATCAGTATCATAAACTGTCCATCCATCAGAATGAAGCATTGTTTCAGGCTTAATATACTTTTGAATTAAAGGTAGAAGTGTCTGCCTATTACGTCGCTCCACCTCAAATGCAATACATCAGCGTTTAGGTGTATTTGCTTCCACGGCACCAAAAACCCATACACCTTCAACACGAGTGCCCATTAGGTTATTTTTAGTTCGATCAAACTTACTCTCATCCATCTCAACAATAACACCTTGTCCATCAATAGGTTCCTCTATAAATAATATATATATATATTAGTGCTTAATAATTATATACTATAAATTACCATATACTATATATTAAAAAGTTTAATATATACCTTTAAGAGAGTAAGTAATATCTTGTTCAATTAGATCAAATAGCTCATCCCAAATTTTTTTAGCTGCCTCCCACCCTAACGTATAGTCTTGGCGCCATTCTGTTGATGTAAATCAACCTATAATTAAACGATGAGCTACAGCAAGATAGTTATGAACCTTAAAATGGTGCTTACTAAACCAAGCATGAGTCCGGATACTTTTTTTTTGGTTACAAGTATAACACTGAAAAGTACCATTAGCACCATGATTAAAATTAAGATGCATCTGTCGAGAACAAGTAACACATTCCATTTCATGGTAAAAAACACCTTTTTCATAAAGATAATCAACAGCAGCTGATGCAGAATAAAAGATTGGATTATCAACCTTAGGAAGTTCATAATAAATAGGCATAA
Organism: Circinella minor; assembly: GCA_016758965.1. NCBI lineage: Eukaryota > Fungi > Mucoromycota > Mucoromycetes > Mucorales > Lichtheimiaceae > Circinella > Circinella minor. Next base: position 5,776 of record JAEPRB010000490.1, read on the forward strand.
TAATGTAGTAGTTAAAAAAAGGGAGGTTTAAAAGTGAAGAAAAAAATAAAAAGTTAAAAAAAGGGGGGAATTTACCAAAATATCAGCTCTTTTTATACTTTTTTTTTAATAAAATTCAAACTTTTTTAATATTACTATATATAGGTTAACAGTTATAACAAATATACCCTAGGTCTTCTCAAGTTCGCAAATAATTTTTTTTAAAAAGAGGTTTTTCTTTTTATGGTAAAACTGGTTTCCCTATAAATAGAAAGATTACTCACGTGGGGCTCACGGGATACAATGTGACTGTTGAGAGTTTTAAACTGCCCCTACACGCGAACTTACCTTCTTCACAATATACTTTTTATTTTTGTGTTATCCTTTCTCTTTCAACTTTCCACCTTACAAAATGAACAACATCAACCTTATCAGAGAAAATCCAGAAACAAATACCACCTTTTTGGTATATCAATCAAACATTGTAGCTGTTGATTTTGTTGCTAAAGAAAAACAGAAGCATAATGAACAAATACTGCGTATTCAAAAAGAGGAGGAGACATTGCTAAATCATCGTAGACAACACATCGATCTCCTGAAACAAATTTCCTTTGACGATTTAGCCAAAATAATAGGCAAGGCTGTTCTTAGACATAAACTTGTATGTAGAGATATATTTTATGAAATATTTCATGCAAGTCCTATATTCATGACAGCAGAACGAGTAGAGCGACGACAACCACGAGCATACGAATCCAGTCATTGGTGGAGCATCACCCATCCAGGATTAAGCGATTTAGCCTTGGGGCGTCAAAAGTTTAAAGCTCATTACCGTATCACCAAATAAGCGTTTGAAGCACTTGTGAATGAACTAGCTAATGACGAAGAATATGTTGGAAGTCAGGCGAGAGGTGGTGTTCCTATTGAAATACAAGTTGCTGCTGTACTCTGGCGTTTCGCCAATTCTCACTTCGGCTTTCATTTGATGTGTGTGTTGTTAAATATTTCTGATGGCTCATTTAGCAACTTCACTGATCGATTTATCAAGGCAATGAAAAGAGTAGGTGAAAAGGAAATTATATAGCCAAAAAACGACATACAATTAGCTCGAAACATAGCACATCAGTTTAAAGCCAAAGATGGATCCGACAGTAGAAGATTAGGAAAAGTTATTGGCGCTATGGATGGAAAGTTGGTGGTTATACAAAAGCCTAGTGGGAGGGGAGATCAGTTTGTCGACAGAAAGAACAACCCATCCTTCAATCTGCTAGCTGTGTGTGATAGCACAATACGTTTCATATACGTGAAATGTGGAGACTCTGGTAAGCGTCTTTAATGGTAATGGGTATATATGTGCCTGGGAATTATATTAAAAGATAACAAGGCTGTGTAAATGATGCTCGTGCCTTTACCTCAAGTGCCTTGTATAGGAATCTTGTCGAGACGCCCAACGAAATGTGCATGGATGGTACATATATCATTGCTGGTAAGTGATTTCAATAATATTCTAGTACATATGGACAATGGACTTATGAGTGCTATTGCTACCAGATTCCGCCTTCCCGGTGATGTCGACGGTAGTTCCTTCCTTTCCTCGTGGATCAGCAAACCATCGACAAAGAAAGTTTAATAAAATACTATCAGCATCACGAATAGTAATTGAACATGCATTTGGTGGCTTAACAACACGTTGGCGAACACTGTGGAAGCACCTTTACATGGTCAATATTGAAAGGATGGTGCTGACAATTATTGCATGTTGTGTCTTGCATAACATTTGTTTAAGAGTGAATGATATCGAACTTACAACAACAGACCAGGATGAAATTGTTCGTCGATATGAAGCTTTTGTGGATGATGAGCCGCGTGATGATCAAGGTCAAGCAGAAGAGTTTCGAGATCTTGAAGTTACTCTTCAATCAACCAACCGATCATCGTCTTATTCTGAATCATCAATAACAGCACCATCACGAACATCTTACCCATACCCATCCACCATAACTTTACCAAGAGTCACACAGATGGAAAATCAAATAAGACTCGAAGGCCAACGATTCCGTCGTCAACTTGTAGATGAATATATGCCAATAGAAGAGCAACCAACAACAACTACCATGACAACACCAGGTGCTACCACAACAACATCAGATAGACGAACACTTTTATCCCGAAGACGACGTGATCTTTCAAGACGAGCAACACGGCGTCTTTAATTTAGGTAAGCTGTTACTTACTGAATATCCTTTATTGATTTTTTTTTAAAAAATAAAAATTGATACATACTTTTTGGAGCTTGCTTTATCTTATACATTGGAAAAGCGGATTCTTAACATGATTATAAGACTGTGCCTTTTCTCTTTCTCTCCTTCCATTTTTCTTTTTATTTTTTATTTACCATATAACACTCGAGTACCGATAACTTTTTACATGAAATTCTGCAAACCAAACTCTCAAGAATATCAAACTTTCCAATATTTTATTATTTGTCACAAGTGATTTATTGGTGTCTATTCTTCAACATTTGAATTATTGTTATCGCTGTTATTATTATTATTAGTCTCATTATTATCAGGAAGAGGAGTAGAAAGTTCGGGTCTTCTTCCTGTTTCGTATGCACGTGCAGCATAATTCAACACAGATCTGTTGACACTCAGGAGGTCTTTTATGACAGTGATAGTTTCTTCATGCTGCTTATCTAAATGTCGGATCATAGCCGCTTGTCGAAATACACTCCGTTCCTCAGCTTGATCATATTCTCTCTTTCTTTTCGCCAACTTAGCGTCTATCTTTGTAACAAAGCCATCTAAGATGTCTTTCGTTGTTTCAGCGCTTCTAGTATCCAAGTCAGTAAGTACATTCCTGACTTGCTCAACATCCAAAACACTACGTCGGCCACGACCAATACCTATTCCAGCTGTTGTACGTGTTGATGGTGTGTTAGTAGCGATCGAAGAAGGGGGTGGTGTTGTTGGTCCTGGTGTTGTTGGTCCTGGTGATTCTTGAGTTGATGCTGATGCTGATGCCCCTCCTCCTTCTAATTCAAGATATATTTGACCTGGTAAATCATAATTGATTTCTTCAGGATTGACAGCATTATCATCAGATTCGCCCTCATTGAGGTACTCGAAATAATGGGCAGTTATACGTCCTGCACCAGTAACACCCACATCCATCGTTTCATACACGAATGGTGGTATAATGGATGGATCACCTTTTACAATTTTACCAATATCATCATAATAGGCCCAATCGATTTCAGGACGTGAAGCACCTGATAAAATGACCCTATCATGGATCTTCTTATAGTTGGAGACCATTGTTTTCCATTTGCTTTTCATCTTTTCTACTGTCAAATTGCAAAGAAAAAAATTCAGATAGCTAACTTGATCAGGATGGTCACCAGAAAACGAAGTAACTTCTTCCTTCAATTCTTCAAACAAATTAGAATGGATTAGTTTTTTATGGTTTGAGTCCGCTGAGTCCATTATTCTATCAAAGCCTTCTGCCATGACAGACAATAATGCATTCAATGTCAAAGCCGTCCAACGAATGTAGCCATTTTCAGCAATAGGTGCGTAGTCATCAATTAAAACTAATTGTGCATCATGTGGTTCATTGTTGTCAACTTCTGATGCAACAACTGAATTAGCAGGAGAAGATGGTGATGGCGGTGATGCAGTGGTTGAATTAGTGGATGCAGGCGGGTTAGTTGGGGTGATAGGTGCAGGTATGGGACACGATGCACGCGAAGTTTGATTAATAACCTGAGATGGTGAATCAAAACGCATAACAGATGTTCCTGGAATTCGTGAGTTTTTGCTTGGGCGTCCTCCAAAGTTTGGCATAGTGTTATATTAGTAGCAAAGTATATGTAAGTAAAAAAGTAGTAACGATATCTCACTTGAGTTTATTGAAGTGTAGAAGCGAGAATACAAGACGCGACGAGTTTCTGTCATTTTAGTATTTCCTAAAATGAAAAAATATTCCTGGTCTGGACAGGAATTTACCTTTTCCCTTTTCCGGGAAGACCAAAAAAATTATTTGCGAACTTGAGAAGACCTCCTGAGTCAAAACCCCAAGTCAAAAAAAAAATTCAGGATTTTAAAAGGGAAAAGTCAAACTTTTATCAGTAACTTTTTTTTTGTTTTTTTTTCTACTTTAGGCTATCTTTTTAAGGTTTTATATTTAAATAATAAATATATACTATATATAAAATTTCCTTAATATGTACTTTTATAGAAGCAAAAAAATCTTCAAAAAAAAATACTAATTTTTTTTCAAAAAAAACTAAGCCACATCTAGGCCACATCTAGGCCCCGGGTATAAACCTGGACCTAACCCTTGAAGCTCATCTGTCTGTATGGGAAACCTACAATAAAAACTCAAATAAAATAATGGGAGAGCTCTATGAAGCATGTAGTGGGCACTGGCTCCTCTTTGAACGTCTCTCCAGAAACAGCCAGAAAAAAAGTAATAGAACTATCAAAATTTGTAATTGCTAAACAAATATTAACATCCGATATTGTTTTATAATTTGTAGATAATGCTTTAGTAAAAAGGCTTCAAATTTCATTAAGAGGAACTATGCAACATATTAGATAAATAGTAACCAAAATGAATGCTTTGGAGGCCAACTTTAGCAGTAACAAACATAGATGTAACACTTCTTCTTGAGGGCTACATTCTCCTCTCCAAAATACTTATTTGGCCCTGGATTTAAGAGTTGGGGTTTGCTCTTTCCCTGAAAAAAAACCGAAATTTTATTAAAAGCCAGATATGCATTAGTAAATAGGCTATTTCATGTTGGAGGAGAGAAATACTTAAGTCAGAACCAATATAGGAAAAAAAAGAACACTCTAAAAAAACTAAGTGCCTGTATATATAAAGATGTTTATTAGCATATAAAAAGAAGGTAAAAAAATAGTAAAGCTTTATAAAAGGCAGATATACTGGGTTTTTAGACTGCTTTTCCACATGATAATTTTTTTATGCACCTAGAATTTTATTTTTGTATACTTGGATCAATTTTTTTCCATACTCCAATTTTAATTTTGCACATGTAAAATTATTTCGAAAATGGATAATAATAATGTTCTTCAATATATTTGATAAGGACATTAGATATTAAGATTATAAAGGAATAACTATATACTACAGTATATTTTCTGATATAGGTAAAGATTGTAAAAAGTTTATCTGTAAATAAAATTCTAACTATAGAAAAAAATAATAATTATGCACAAAAGCAGTCTAAAAATATAATATATCTGCCTTTTATAAAGCTTTACTATTTTTTTTACCTTCTTTTTATATGCTAATAAACATCTTTATATATACAGGCACTTAGTTTTTTTAGAGTGTTCTTTTTTTTCCTATATTGGTTCTGACTTAAGTATTTCTCTCCTCCAGCATGAAATAGCCTATTTACTAATGCATATCTGGCTTTTAATAAAATTTTGGTTTTTTTTCAGGGGAAGAGCAAACCCCAACTCTTAAATCTGGGGCGAAATAAGTATTTTGTCTCCTCTCTGACCCTCTCAATTGTTCGATGTACAGACTCTGTTATACGTTTAGTGTTGACAGACTTTAAGCTTGCTTTTGAAGTTGCCTTTTGTTTTTCTGATGGTTTTCTTTTGAAATTCAGTTTATTTTTCTTCTCTATAAACTGAACATCATACTTTTCATAAATAGTTTCTTTACAGAAACTAACAACATTAATGTTGTGTTTGGTTAATAAGCTTTGAAGCTTATCAGTATCAATAACAATTTTATTGTTATTAAATGAATGTTTGTTTTGTGTAGCGGTAACCATGTTGCTCTTGTTATTTTATTTAAAAATAAAATTCAATTTTTATTTTTCAAAATTTTTAAAAGTATGCATGCCAAGACTACTATAAATAAATTAAATCAATAAAAACTAATTTGGCTATACCGTTTTGTCTTGGCTATCCATCCAACTAGTGCCAATAGACCAGAGCATAATCACTATAACCTCGACCGGTCCCCAATTTTGAATATGGTGTTGTTGACGCATATCTGAAATAGCTTCTTTAAGAGCATCAGAAGGAAGAGAATCACGCGGTTCAGGTAATGAAAGCCAAAGCTTATTTTGTTGTAATTTTGGAAGTTGATGAAAACGTTTGTTGGTGAAGAATGGTTTTAGCATAGTAATTAATGCATCATCAGGTAAATAGGATAATCGATTTAAAAACTTGGCACCAAGGGTAACGATGCATTCTGACATAGTAGGTATATTTCCCATATGACGAAAGACAATTGTTGAAGCTTTGCTATGACCGCCGAATAACATATGAAGGCAGTTATCTTGAGCACGATCAAGCCTTTTGGCATCAATTTGACGGAAACGGGCAATGGCTAATCCATATTCAAATTTTGGACGAATAAATTGTTTATAGAGTTGAATTGAAAGATGATGGGGGAAACCAGCAGGACTACAACCAAGCTGGTGCAGTACACGCATAGAATGTAATGTACTGGTGATATTGCGTTCGATCAGAAGAGGTGTGTCAATGGTACCCTTATTGGTGAAAGGAATACCAAGGTAGATAAATGTAGAGGTGGAAATAAGTGGCTGATTATATAAGGTGAGTGGTGGTGATGATGATGCGGTAGCATTGATGGCAATACATTTTGTTGGATTCCATCGATAGCCAAGTTGAAGAGAATGTTGTTCAGCACGATCAAGAAGAGATTGCATAATGTCAGGTGAGGCAATAAGAATGACATCGTCGGCGTATAATAATGCATTGATCCAGTGGCCAGCAATTGGACGAGTGGAGGAACTATAAAGAGAAGAAGGAAGAAAATCAGAATCACTATCAGAATCAGAAGAAAAAAGAGGTGCACGCAGTATTTGAGGTAACGAATTAATATAAAGTGAGTATAAATGAGGAGATAGAATGGAGCCTTGAAGAACACCAGTAGTGGGAGAGAAACGATGGGAGACATGACCAGAGATTAATACTTCAATATGAACGTCGTCAAAAAGACTTTGTAAAAGACCAAGAAGCGGAGGAGGAACATCAGATTTAAGAACACGCCAAATAACACTACGATCAACTGTATCATATGCGGATAGAATATCCAATACACAGATGGAGGGAGATTGACCAGTGATGCGAGTATGACGAATTGACAATTCATGAAGACATAGTACTTGATCGAGGGTAGATCGTTGTTGGTGAAAACCACCTTGAGCGACATCTAATGGCAAGGAATCACTATGGAGAGACGGAGAGAGACATATTTCCATGACTTTTCGCAAGACCGAAGTCAAGCTAATAGGTCTAAAGTTTTTTGGGTCAGTATGGTCACCTTTTTTGTGGATTAGAATAACTTGAGCCACACGCCAAAAAATTGGTGTATGGGACCATTTCCAACAAAGTTGAAAAAGGGCAGTAATTGTAGGAGCAATGATAGAAATAATGGGTGAAAACATTTCTGCGTGTAGATGATCTAAACCAGGAGCCTTTTTACGAGCTACTGATTTTAATGCATCTTCAATGGTATCAATTGTAAATGGACAATCATCATCAATTTGGTGTGGACCAGAGGGACGAGGTGGTGGACCAGCACGGATATTCGGCAGGTATTGACCAGCAAAAACAGTTTCCAAATGACGAGCCATAGTAGTAGCAGCAACAGCAGGACCAGAAGGATCACTAAATGGCTGACTTTTAGTTCGATGTTGACGGATTCGTTTGATTGTTGCTCTTGTTCGAGTAAAATCATCGGTTGATAGTTTGTGAGTGAATTCGCGCCAGGTAGTATATTTACGTTGGCGAACCAAAGACTTGAAATTAATGGTGGCTGCTTGATGTTTATCATACCATTCTGCTTTTAAAAAGCCAGTATGACGGGTCCATTGTCTATAACAATGTTCGCGTTGTTGAAATGCACGTTCAAGATCATCATTCCAAAACCATTTATTACCTGTTTTAATTGGATGGCTAATACCTACAGAATTATCAAGAGCATTATAGATACAAAAATTCAAATCAGCAGTAAGTTGATCCAAATCAGGTTGGATGTTATTATTATCAAGAAAATGGTTAATTTGATTATGTATTGGTTCAATATTAATTTGACATAAATGTTTATATTGTTCGAGTTTATCTTGATCCATCAGTTTACCAAGCTTCCAGAGACGTCGAGGGTGATTTTGTGGTGGAATAGTAGGTACATTGGATGGTAATACAAACGTGATGCTTACTGGTCGATGATCGGAATTAAGGCCAGCCTCGTTATGAACTTGCATACTTACCTGATCTAAAGGCTCATTGCAGAGAAATAAATCTACAATACTTGTATAAAGTCTTCCTGTAGTATCTTGTTTGATAAAGGTTGGTTCACCATAAGCATAAGTACTATTAAGACATTGAAAGCCATTTTCAATCATAAAGTTATTCAAATAAAGTCCACGGTTAGTGTCCTTTTTATCCCCTAGTAATTGTTTGTTGCGTGCATTTATATCACCACAAATAATGGTGCCGTTTTGATTATGGTTAGTGGTTGTTGGTAATTGTGACATGATTTCTATGGCTTCTATATCGGAAAGGGTGCCATGACCAGGAGGGGGGAGATATAAGCAGTGGATTAAATATCCAGCTACTTGACATGATAAAATATATGGAGAAGAATTGGGGAGAAGGGTGACAGGATATGGGCAATCGGGATGTACAAGTAATGATATTCCCATCGACCCACGAACGGAATTATCTACTTTTTTACCATATGTGTGATGTTGTGTCCATGTAGTTGGAATGCGGCTGGGTGGTAATAACCATGTTTCTGTTAAGAATAATAATGTAGTTGTTGATAATGTTGATGTAATTGTATTGATTGTTTGTTTTTCGAGTCCATTGGTGTTAAATATTGTAATAGTAATATCGTGATTTATATTTATATTATTATTCATATTTAAATGGTGGTGGTAGTGGTGTTATCGTGAGTTGTGGTAATATCCATATCATCATCCAAATCAATGGTTTCAGTAGGAGGTGGTGGTGATTGACTATTAGGACGTAATGCATTAGCAGCAGCTAATGCATTTACATCAGTTGATTTTTCTGGTGCAAGATATGATTGAAAATCATTTTCGGAAATCCATTCTTGTTGGAGGAAATTACGAGCAATAGCAAGTTTGATGTGTGGGGTCTTGATAAAGTTAATGGCGCGGTTACATGTATTATTGAAAATAATTTTAGCTTGTATAGTTCGTTCTTCAGTTGATTTGTCTTTAAATTCAGGATCACGGACAATGTCAGGATGACAAGGATCAAATGAATTATGAAGTTGAACTCCACGGCGATTAAGTTGGGCAGTAAGTTCTAACTCATAATCATTGTGAATCAAAACACCTACTACACCACGATCAGGAAAATGGACATCGAGGATGCGAGAGTTATCGATTTTAAGTTTACGGAGAATATCACGTAATTGTTTGATGGTCATACAGTGATGTTGGTGAAGATATACAAATTTAAATCCACTTTGGGTTGATGGTGCTAATTTGCGGGCTGCTGCTTAAACTTGACGTGTAGTTGGTTTTTTTATAGTAACTTTATGTGCTGTCATTTGAGCGTATGATGGAGTAGGTGATTTTGTTGTTGTTGGTACTGATGGTGAAGAATTATTTTTGTTGTGGTTATTATTATTATTATTATTAGTGTTGCTGCTATCTGTATCAGAAGCATATTTTGATGCTTGAGAACCAGTGGAGGGGTTAACACTTTCTGTGCTACGTAAAGTAGCAAGTTCATGCTCTAGTTTTTTGTTTTTTTGTTGTAAGCTATTATTAGCATCTGTAAGTTCACTTACCTTTTTTTGTAATTTTATAAGTTCCTCAAACATTTCATCATGTTTATCCAATCTTTTATGAATAGCTTGAAGATAGTCTGGCAATTGAGGAAAATTATGGATAAAAAAATCCATACCATCAGATTTAGGAACTGCTGTGGTTTCTTGATGTTTTTTAATAATTGTTGATACTTGAACAATTACTTCTAAAAATTGTTTATGGGTAAAATGTCCACCACAATTTGTGCAGTGTAACATTGGTGCAGGCGGACTATAGGTAGCATTAGTATCGGGAGCGATAATAATAGTACCTATTTGTTGACAGGTGATACAATTAATTTGGGCTTGTGCAAGGTCAAAATTAATTTGGAATTCCTCACAGAAACCATCTGCAAGTTTTTCTTTTTCCATTATTTTTATATTTTTTTCTTGGGTTTTTTGATTTTCTTGTTGTTTTTTATCTTTTTCTGCTTTTTCTGCCCGAGTATTGTAGGGGCTAATAGTAGAGGTGGCGGTACGTTTTTTGGTGGGCTCTACGCCCATATTGATAGGTAAGTTATGAGGTGGTGAGATGGCGCGGATTTTTTTAAAAGTTGGGATATTTGATTGCCGATTTGGAATCAAGGATTGTCGAATCCGTTTACTACTAGGCGATGCTGGTATCAAAAGATCGAGTGTGAAAGGGCGGTTCTTATGGTGTTTATTTGGTGACAGTATGATACCTGTAGATGATTTTATAGAGGCAATAGGTTTTGTATCATTTTTTATTTGAAAGGGAGGAGTTTTTTGTGTATATGGTGTAAGCACGTGTTTTGTATTTTCTTTGCTCAATTTGGTAACTTTAAATAAAAAGTAAGGAAAAGAGGAAAGAGAGCATGCCGTGATAGTATAGTGGCAGTACATTGCGTTGTGGCCGCACTGACCCTGGTTCGATTCCAGGTCACGGCACTTAAAAATTCATAATTTGAGTAAAACAAATTCTGATTATATTTTTTATTTTTTTTTTATTTTTTAAAAAATAAAAAAAAAAAATAAGAAATATAATAATTGTCATACATGTTATAATTATTAATCAGTTATTTTTAATACCGATTATACTTCTTTTACTGCGGCTTCTCTTTTCATTTTTATTACATCCATAGAGGAACAAGCTTAATTAGATTAAATTAAAAAATATTTAACAAATATTTATTAATTATATATTTTTTTGATTATTTTAATATATATTATTATTGGGAAATTTTTAAAAATTCGAATTGATTCTCATAGTAGTGTAGAAAATATATAAATAGTAGTTTATTTTATTAAATAAAAAGCATCATCTTTTATGTTATCCTTTATTCTTTTAATTTCCTTTATCATTGATATTTTATTTGGCTTGGCATTGTTCTACCATAAAAATAAAATGGCAAAATGTTGTTATAATAATGTCATAGCTAATATATCTCACTGGACATGAAATGTTTTTTTAGCCAGCTCAAACTCAGCTCAAACCACAAGTTCGAGCTAGTTTTGTTATTAGGTTTGAGAAAGTTTAGAAATCAAAAACCAAGTATTTTATCTGCTCAAGCGTATTAAAACAAGTAGTTTGAGTAGCTCAAATTTGATCAATCTTTTATTTTTAGCAGTTTGAGCATGATCAATCTATAGTTTTGAGAATTAGAAGACAATGAAAATAAGTTCACGACGACTTTAGTCTTCTTCTTTATTAGCTAATGTTCCATGTTATACCTTTTCAATCAAAGCATTATGTTTTATATTGGTCTTTTTTTTCACTTATAGTATACACAGCCTTTAGCATTGGCTCATTTTGTTACAGACTTAGTAACAGGCAGACTTCGGTAAAAGCGAACTCATGGTAACATGGGTTGTACAAGCTGGTTCAGCAGTATAAAAGGGCTGCTGGACTGGAAAAATAAAAAATCAACCTCTTTTTC
>JAEPRB010000491.1:0-17475 GCA_016758965.1 Circinella minor
AATCAATCCGTAATAAAAGACATATAAGATTCTCACAATATTTATTCTTGTTATCCATTTAAATTCTATTCTACTTTATTCTATTTAACCACTTACTTTATTTATATATTCTATTCACTATATCTCAGTGTAGTAATTTGTTTTTCTGTGGTTTTCCTTGTGACTGACAGTATGTACAACGCTCAATAGCATGTTTAATATCTGATTTCATTCCTTCCCAATAATATCTGTTAGCAATTTTTAAATAGGTGTTATGTAATGCGAAATGTCCTTCATACGGATGAAAATGAAAGGACCAAATTTCATTGTCTGCTTCAGACTTGTTTAGCATTAGGCGAGGGTTGATATGATGTCATCGGTATAACCGATCGTTGTGTACAAAATAGTGTTTGCTTTGGCTGTCCAAATATCTTTGCTGTTGTTTTGTAATACCCGAGGGATACTCAAGGGTTGTAAGGTAATATGTCAGAATGTTTAGTTTGGTTGTATCCATGTAGTACAAATGCTTTGTGTAATATCTGATGATTTTGTTGAGAGGTTATTGTTCTGAAGATCAAATTATTTATGTGTGAATTCTGGAAATTATAATAATGTGTAACGTGCAATGTGTAATGTGTGATTTTGATTTTGATTTTGATTTTGACTCTGATTTTGTGTTATTATATATCTATGTATATTTTAATTTTTTTTTTTACTAATATATGTTTGGTAAAAAGGCATGTTGCTACCAACGGATACTGAGGGGTATGATATAATTGAATTGATAAAAGTTATTGTAAAAAGATAAAAATAACAGCTGATAAAATAAATAATAGGTATGTTGAATATAATGAATAGGGGGTTTCAAAAATGAAAAAATTGATTTTTAAATCGACGAGAGTTTTGTCGATTTGGTCAATTTCGTCGATTTCAAAAAAAGTATAATTTAAACTACAGAACCAATTAAAATAGCTTGTGCATCTAACTGGCCAATAAGGCAAGTTTTTCTTGTCTTCTTATGTTGTACCTGCAAAGTGACCTGTGGGATTTTTTTGTTACTTCTTTCTTTTGTTACTTCTTTCTTTCAACATGGCAAAACTTTCACAAAAACAACGTACAATTAAACGAATTCATTCAACAGTTAGAACATTAGAATATTGTAAAGCATCAATGTTAACGGGATCTCGAGAATATAAATATACTCAAAAAGAAATTGACGATCTGATGGAGATTGTTAAAGGGATTGAAAAATATCATTATCTTAATCCACGTCGAAATATCCCAAAGCTTACAGAATATGCATCGTTTTTCTTTTCTTGGGACAATGCTGAATTTCGAAACATAGTTCGTATGAATAAATCGACTTTTGCATTACTCACTAAAAAGATTGCAAAGCACGAAGTGTTTAAATCAAAAGGCAGTGGACGCAATCAAAGGCCTGTCTGGCTTCAGTTAGCTTGTACCTTGGAGCGATTAGCCCACGACGGTACTGGGCGGTCAGTGCATGGTATTTCACGTCAATGGAGTATCGCGTCTGGCTCAGTCAGTACATATATGAAACGTGTTATTACAGCACTTAATGACCTTTCACCCCACTATATCAAGTGGCCCGAGGCAACAGAACGAAAGCAAATAGCAACTTTCATTAAAGAGTTTCATAACTTTCCTTCTTGTGTTGGGTATATTGATGGGACCCATATGGTCTTGTCACAAAAACCGAAGAAACAAGGGGAGGTTTACTTCAATCGCAAACAGCGTTATTCGATGAATGTGCAAGCCATTTGTGATCACAGGAGAATAATTCGACATCTCCAAGTTGGATTGCCTGGTTGTTTTAGTGATTCGACGGCACATAAGATGTCATCAGTTTATAAGTACCCTTTGGATCATTTTTCTGAAAATGAATACATCCTCGGTGATTCAGGGTATGCACTGTCGAAACGGCTGTTGACCCCATATAAAGAACCGGCAATCCGTGCCAATGATGAAAATAAAACTTTCAACCAATTACATTCTTCTGCACGAGTTGCAATTGAGAATACGTTTGGCATTTGGAAAGGAAGATGGCGCTACCTGAAAGGTATTCCATTACAATTACGAAACGATAATGAATTTCATTATTTAAATCACATTGTTAAAGCCACTGCAGTATTGCATAACTTTCTGCTGGTAAATAATGATGATTGGGATCCCAAAACAAGCAGTATTGAACAGGAAGATACTGTTTCAAATGAGCTTGAGACACATGATGTCAATATATGGCGTGAATCTATCAAAACAATCATTTTACAATAATAAACATAACATTTTATATAAAATAATTTTTTTTATTGCTGAGCACCTTTTACATTGTATTGGAAAAGCGAGTCCACAATTCCTCTGCTTCATCTGGTGTATAGTTCTTGATGAGAAGCTTTTGTATGAATTTCATCTTAATTGCTAGTTCACGATTATCTGCCTTTTTGAATAAAATGGCTCTTTGTAGCTCACGTTTCTCGCGAGCAAGTTGCATTTCTGCCGCATGCTTCTCCTTTTTAAATTTCATATGAATTTTTTCAAACTTTAACCGCTTGATACCTTGGTCGTCATAAGCAGCAGTGAAGTTACCATGACGTTTAGGCATTCGACCTACATCTTGATCTTCGTCTTCTTCACCTTCCTCATCTCCATCTCCTGAATCATCTTCCACATCATCTTCAAAATTATCTTCCACACCATCTTCATCGTCGCCCTCGTCATCATCAACATCATCATCAACATCACCATCAACATCACCACCATCATCACCATCATCGTCACCATCATCATTACCACCATCATCACTACCATCATTATGGTAAGCAGGAATGTCATGCTCATATTCATGATCATGATTTTGCACTTCCTGGCTTCCAGCTCCTTGAACGCTATCACTCACAGGTGGTTCATCAGATCCAGAATAACTATTTTCGTTTGTCATCTGGTCACCGTTGTCTGCTGGATCAGTGACAGATGATTCATGCTGGGAAGTTTGCGGATCCAGAGTGCTGCTTGCATACCGAAACGAACTGGGAGGAGCAGCGCCACTTTCCTCATAATATGATGGATTCACATTCTCCCTATCCTGGTACAATGCCTTTAACCGCATGTATCCATAACACATGCTTTCTTTTTTGGCTTCAATAGTTTGAATACCTTTTCTTCTATCAGTGTATGTGATTCCCCAACCAGTAGAACCCACTCCATTGTCGCCACACAAACGAAAGACCTTTTTGAAATTATAAAACCATGTTTCAAAACGCGATTTAGCACTAGCTGTCGTCCAACCTGCTCCAACCTTTTGAGCCATAAGTGCGTAAATTTCTGTTTTATGAGTTTTTCTATTGTCGTTTGTGGGGACGCTAGATTTGTGGATGCCACAAAGACATTCAAAATTTTTGGGAACTTCAATAATGCGTAACATTACTTCATATTGTTCACGTGTACAATGTTTTCCATTGCGCGAAGATGCGGCATTTGAGTTGTTTTCGTTGGGCATTTTCAGGTAAATGTAAAAAAAAGAATTGAGAGAAATAAAATAATAAACTTTTGTTAAAATAAACCCATTTTTATCACAAATCCCCAGGAACCTATCTCCGACGTCGATTTCGAAAACTGCGTCTCAGGAGACGCAGTTTTCAATTTCGTCGATTTCACGAAATCGACAAAAAAAATCTATTTTTGAAACCCCCTAATAGGTTATAAATAAAAATAATAATAAGTTGATTTCACAAGCTTTTAACGACTTCCTGGATACTGGTCACAATTTGTGAAAAGAATTTAATATCCTAGTCTGCTGAGAAAATCTGCATTGGTGTTTTCTTTTCCTGGGCGATATTTTATTTCAAAAGAATATTCAGATAATATCGTAATCTATCTTGCTAATATTCCTTCAGGTCGAGGTATATTTAATAATCCTTTTAGTGCAGAATGATCTGCAATTACGGTGAATGTGTTTGATAACAAATAAGGTCGAAGTTTCTTTATGGCCCATACTACGGCTAAACATTCTAGTTTGGAAATTTCATAATTCTTTTCACTTGGGGTAAGAGCACGGCTGTCATATAAGATAACATGTTCTCGCCCTTCATCATCATGCTGGGCTAATACGAGTCCTAGTCCTTCTCTTGATGCGTCTGTAATTACAGTGCAAGGTTTATTATAATCAATTCGGGTGAGTATAGGACTACTGCACATCGCGTTTTTTAATGTTTGGAAAGCTTCGATTGACTCAGGCGTCCATGTTAGTTTTCCTGGATTCCCCTTCATCATGTTAGAAAGTGGTCGAGATATTTTCGAATAAGATTTGACGAATCGTTTATAATAGTTAGTTAGTCCACAGAATGACCTGAGATTACGGATGGTTTTAGGCAAGGGATATTTGGCAACTTTTTCAATCTTAGCAGGATCAGTATGGATGCCTTGTTCATTAACGATGAATTCTAAGAATTTGATAGCACTGGCGTTGAACTTGCATTTTTTTGGGTTTAATATAAGGCCTGCTTTGCGTATGCACGCAAATACTTTTGCCAGATCATGTAAATGTTGTTTTTGATCGGGTGAATATGTGAATAAATCATCAATGTATACTACGGCACATTTACTTAATAATGCGCGAAATGCTATATCTGAAAGCATTTGGGCGCTAGCAGATGCATTAAGCATGCCCATTGGCATTCTTAAAAATTCGTATAATCTAAATTTACATGTAAATGCTGACTTTGGTATTGATTCAGGTGTTAATTTAATATTGTAATAAAATGATGCACAATCTAATGTTGAGAAGACTTTTGCTTTGTTCCCTACTGCATCTAGGGAATCAATCCATAACAAAAAAATATGGTGGATTTAGTGGATTTTAGGATAAACAGTTATCTAATATTATTATAGGGTAATTGTTATAGGTTAATCACTAAGAAAATATTTATTATTGATTAACAAAGGTGTTATAGATTAAACAGGTTTATGATTATTAAAGAACATATGGATTAAATACCATGTCTTTTTCGAAACCCCAAGGCAATTTTTTCTTGAACTTGAAAGTTTTAGATATTATTCTTTTTTCGGATCGAAATGGAAATGGTGGATTATCCGATAATCAATTGTTGTGGATTAACTCCCCTAGTAATTCATCTGCTCTTTGAGTCATATATAGACAAAATGGTTGTAAAGCATTAAGCTCTCTGTAATCGATAACTAATCGTAAATTAGCTGCAGCAGCCGGTTTTGAGGATGATGATGATGTCGCTGCTGACGGTTTCTTGACTAACAATATGGGTGAGGCCCATGGACTTGTTGAGGGTCGTATAATTTTCATTTTTCAAAATTGTTTAAGTTCTTTTTCTAAAAATTCTAATTCTACTGGACTCATTCTATATGGTCGATGTCGAATTGGTGGATGGTTTCCAGTATTGATTTCATGTTCTAACAAGTCAGTACATCCGATTGTTTTTCTATCCCATTCAAAAATATCTTGATACTGTTCTATAAGGGCTTGGAATTCTGCTTTGAGTTTTGGATCTAACTCTCTCTCGTTTATTTGTTCCAATTGTTCTTTCGTGAGAGGCTTTCTTGGTATGATAGGTGAGTTGTTGTTTAAAATTCGAGTGTCTACTAATTCATACCCCTGATTATTAGTAGTTATCACTCTCATTTCTCCGAGTATCAAGTCCGTATTGATAGTGTATTCGAATTCAGTAGTTATATTGAGTATGGATACCCAATATATTTCATCTGATGGATGTAAAATGGCTCCATAAATATTTATTTGTTCTGGCATGTTGGTATTTGGTTCAAAAATATATGTATTCGAATCCTTTAAAAATGAAGGACAAGGTATATCGAAGGTTCAATAATTTGCATTGGGGATGTTGATTTCCATATTAGTCTTTATTATGATTTGCCTATTGCCTTGTTTTAATTCGAGTGGCTGTATGTCTTCAGTAATGGGAAACAGAATATCATCTGCCTATGACTCGTTCGTTAACATTTCATCTGTGTTGTTTTCAGTGGATGACGAGTATTCACTCAATGATTCATTGTCTGATGAAACCATTTCTTTTCCAGTATATGGCTCAGAACTTGAACTAATATTAGGTTTTCCTGTATTATTAAACCATGGTATGCTATTGTCGGTTTGTTTCTCATATCTTATTGGAATAGCTCGTGTATCGTCATGGTGAATCCACATAGTCTTTGTTTGATACTCTATAGTAGCTTTGGCCTTTTTTAACCAATTGTTTCCAATGATTAGATCAATGGGTGTGGTTGGCAATACTTCTAATGCTATTGGTACTGGTTCGGTTCCATTAGGTTGTAACTGGACACTACTAATTATTCCCAACGATGCGTGTCGGTCTCCGTTGCCTAGCATGAAAACTGCTGTAGAAGGTTTATTTATCTTTAATCCCAGAGTTTGGGCTAATTTCTTTGATATGCAGCTTTTGCTTGCTCCGGTGTCTAATAGACTATTCACATGATGCGAATTTATAACAAAATTTGTATACAAAGCAGTAGTACTTAGTGATGGTGCTGTTTCCTCATCTAATACTGTAAGTGAACGAGCAGTTTTACATATGCTTGAAAACTGTCTTCTCATAGATGGTACCAATTTTAAAAGCTGTGCAAACGTTATATCTGCGTTTCTATTGAGGATGTCTGCTGAAACGTCGTACAGTTCTTTTTTTACAATTTTATGGGTGGAAAGGATTTTTTTGTTTCTCCGAACTGATTTTCCTTTTTGAGACTTCTTTAAATCATTTTCTTGAGAGAGAGTTTTCTTTTGGTTTACTGGCTTTCTTCCTTCCACTTGTTTTTCCACTATTTTACTGTGTGGTAATATTTTTGGTGGAAAAGGGGAATAATTTTTATTTTCCGCTTTTTCCGATGGCAAATCCAGGTCCATGTCGTCCAACGTATTTCTCAGTTGTGTCCATTGATTTCCTGCTGGCGGTTGTATAGTGTTTGTGGGTTCCCAACTTGGCGTTTGTTGATTCGAAAAAGCTGTTTGTCCGAATGCAGAGGTAATACCAGATGTTGCTTGGTTGGGTCGAGAGTTACTATCTGTGCTTTGATTATTTGCAGGTAAAGCTTTATTTGTAATAGGTTGTTCTTGCACAAGGTTGGGCATGTGATTCGTGGCTTGGTTCGTGGCTTGTTTTTGTTTTATGTTCTTTGCTTGCTGATGGTTTATTGAACTTAACTTTCTTTTGTGTTTTATTTTTTGTTATCTTACCTGCTTCATTTCGTGGCTGTAATTGTGGTGGTGGTCATTTTCCTTTTACTTGTGGTATGGCATATAGTTCTTCGTCGCTATATTTGCTTTGATATTCTGACAAATAACCATTATCAAAATAGTCGGGTTTTATTTGGTTTGCAATATTATCTTCGAAATCGTCTGATTCAAGAAAAGCAATGGTAGCCGATGGAGAGTTGGGTCGAGATGGTGGAACATTTTTATTTTCATGATTGTCTCTATAAGCCCAGATGTTATTATATTCTTGACAGTTTCTTGGATAGTTGTTTTCTTCGCGGTTGTATCGTTGTGGTCTTTGATTATATTTAGGCTCATAATCACAGTCATTTTCTTCGTGGTGACGAGCATTATTATTATAAGGTCGGTAATTATTGTTATTGTTTCTGTATTGGTTTCGATGGTAATGGTTGTCGTTGTACCTGTAGCGTGGCTCATTTAGTTTGCGAGTTTCTTCTTGTATTAATCGGCGTAACATGCCTTCTAAGCTAGTATTGGCAGTGTTATTATTAGTTATTATTATCTGGATAATTTGATTCATACTGGAAAAGTTCATGTTTTTGCATTTGTTTTGTTAATGTGTCAATGGATGGCGAGTTTGATCCTGAGTCCACATTAAGATTTGGAGGATGGAAGGCTTTGGTACGTGCTTGATTTATTTTCTCTTTTGAAGGGTTGTTTTTATATATCCATGAAGTAGGGATACGATCCTCTGCATTTTGTAGGATGAATGGATTATCTTGTGAATAAAGAGTGGTGCCATGTTGTCCTCTCCAATATTCATAAGCAAATTGCTTATAATCATTAAATGTTTTTGCTCCTAGTAGGTAACAATATCTCTTAACGCGTGGTAACAATCCACTTTTAAATTTGGCTTCTATTAATGCTTCTGCTTCGGCTCCAGATAGATTGGCCAAGTCAGCAGCCTGCTGAATTCTTCCTAAGAACATTCTGGGTGGTTCATCATCTCCTTGTACGATTTGCTCGAAAGCATCTTTGTAATACTCTATTACATCAGCTGTTACATACTCCTGTTCTAATCTACTGATTAACTTGCCGTACTTTGTTCCGATAGGTGGATTATTTCTAATTTCCTTCTGGAGAAATATGCATGCGTAT
Source organism: Circinella minor (assembly GCA_016758965.1). Taxonomy (NCBI): domain Eukaryota; kingdom Fungi; phylum Mucoromycota; class Mucoromycetes; order Mucorales; family Lichtheimiaceae; genus Circinella; species Circinella minor. The sequence continues at coordinate 8,369 of JAEPRB010000491.1, forward strand.
TTCTTAACTTGGGCATTTAATATACTTGCTTGTCTGTCTGTGGATTTTATATATGCTATTACGAAATATGATTCAAGGGTATCCCGGAAGTGACAGAAATCTTCTCCTTCATATCCAGAGAAATCAATTAATCTTAGTTTATAGCTCAATGCGTCAGTGCCATGTGCCAACACAGGTGAGAAGGATGATCCAACATTGATATCAGTATTGTGTGGAGCATGCATTGAACTGGAAGTATTCATTATGGTAAGAGTGTGTTTTAATATGGTTTAACGGGATAAAATGTGTGTATATTGGTATTGACAAACTTTGATTTGGTTATTGTTGTTATAAAGTAAAGGTAGTTTATGGTTTCAGAAAATAAAGAGTTATTATGTTAAAATATGTGAGGTTTACTGTGAATTCTGAACTGGTATAAAGTGTTTATGATATTGGATGTAATAAAATTATAATGAGGGATCCCAAGTGCTATTCAGAATAATTTGAATAACTTTATGTCGAAAAACCCCTGTAGTGAGCACCAAATGAAGCGTTCAATGTGTGATTGAAGTACTTCGTATAAATGTATAAAATAAAGAAGAAATAATATACTATGTGATTGTATTTAAGTAATAGATTGTATGAAATATAATAGAAATATGGGTTGTGGGAGTTCTTATATTCAGGAATATTACGTCTGAATCCACAAAAGAGAAATCTTATAATGAGTTTAAGAGGCTTTATGCTCAAAGAAAACTATTGTCAGGTCAATTATTTAATTGTTAAAAGACTAAAAGATTTAAAAGGTAAAGATAGAACTAAAGAAAAGATTTTATTTGAAATAATTTAGAGGTATCTATACTATTTAGTATTGCCCGAAATATGGCAGTGCTTTACCAGAAATGTGGCATTGCTTTGCCAGAAATGTGTCTTTGCTTTGCCAGAAAAGTGGCATTAGATAAGCCAATAAGATCACGTAATGAGGCTGTTTGTGACACTGTAATAATAATAATGATAAGAATACGTAATACTAATACTAATACTAATACTAATACTAATACTAATACTAATACTAATACTAATACTAATGATGATGATAATGATGAGACAGTAACAACAATAATATTGATACAAGTTATGTTTTTAAGTTTCGGTATGTTACAGTATATTACGGTGAGGTGGTAGACTAGGCAAGTTGTCTTGGAAAACCTTGGGATATTCTTGACGAAACTGTTGGAGTTTGTCGTGTTGGGATTGCTCCATCCCTTGGGGTAACATACTAGGATAACATACAAATATATCTTGAACTTGATTATTTTTAGTCAGATGATTCATTTGGCGGTGAGATATAAGGTATGTAAGATCACGTACAAGGCGATTGAATTTGGGGCATAATGTATATTGTTGATGATTGTAATTAATAACCCACATATCTTAATCCCAATTAAGTACTGGCTTCATACGTTTGATTCAATCACGACCCAAAATTAAATCGAACTTCGTATCCAATACGTAAGCAAATACATCATGGATTAAACCGGCAGCGTTAATGGATAAAGTGACAGCACAATCAATTGAAAACTTGTGACCACCTGCAGTTTCGACTTCGCGATCAGATACAGTATAAACAGGACAACCAGAAGCTAGTGAAGGTGATACGTAAGAGCATGAAGCACCACTATCCAAAAGCACATCAACATTTTTCCCATTACAGACCATTGTATACAGAGGTAAATCGGTATTGTTTATTGAATTTGAAGATTGAAAATAATTATAATTAGATTGGTGATTACTGTTATTTCCTCTATTTTCAGTGGGTAAGGTATCACCAGAGAGATCGATCAAGAGTTCTTCTTCTTTATTAATAACTGTACTATTGTCAACTGGTGCACGAACGGAATCTTGATCCATGGAGTCTTGAACCACATTAAGGGATAGGATCGAGCATGAGTGGACTCCCTTTAATCCAAACGCGCTTTGCCTTTTAAATTCTTATTATACCGGGGTTGACCATTATACCTATTTCCTTATCAAGTACCAGGCTTGTTATAATCATCCTTATATGTATTATGGCGACCATGTTGATTTTGTTGTGGGGATGGACATTCACGGGCAAAATGGCCATGACCACCACAGTTATAGCAACGACGAGGTCGTACTTGTTGGCGACTGTCAAGAGCATCTAATTCTATAGGAGTGGGACCAGCAACTTGGGATTGAGGAAAAGTCGACTAGAATCGGCGATTAACTTGGGTGGATGAATGACCAGTAGAATGGACACTAACAGCATATTCATGCACCAACTCGAATGTTTCTGCAGCATTGTAAGCAGCCATCAATGATGTAGGATTATTCAGAAGGACTTGAACCCGAGCATCATAGGACAGTCCACAAATAAATTTGTGCATAGCGTCATCGTCAAACATTTCTGGTAGATCCAACATGATATTATGAAACTCGGTTACATATTCTCGAATAGTTTCACTAGGAGTATTAGCTTGGGCCAAGGCACGGAGTTTGTTGCAAGCAATTTGTGCAGAGTTACGCGGTTTAAATTCGGCTCGAAAAGCAATTTAAAATTCCCGCCAAGTCTTGGGTATTTGATCCCTACCATCATCTGGATAAAAGGTCATTTCTAAATGTCGCCACCAGGTTGCAGCACCACCCCAAAGTAAGGTCGAAGCATATGTTACTCGTTCATAATCAGAAAGATCAGCACAATCACCATATTTGTCCACCGTGTGTAACCAAGCTTCAACCACAGAAGATGAATAGACACCTCGGAATAGATCAGGCTGGACAGGCCTTATTTTACTTGCATGTGGACGAGTATTTTCACGGAGGAATTTTATTTCTTGTTGTTGTTGCTGTAATTGTTGTAACATGACTTGCATAGTTGACAACATCTGGACTTCTTGACTTGGTTGTTATTATTCTTGTTGCTGCGGTTGTTCTTGTGTCATTGAACAGAGGAATTCTTGTACCACACCATTGGCACGTTCTTGAAGAATTTCCATTTGTTGTTCTGAAAATTGGGTATACTGATTTTCAGGGATAATTATTTGAGTGGGACGTGCACGGTATAGGGCTCTATATTAGTCAGGTATTTGTCTAAGAACAAATTCTTGAACCACAAATTCTTGTTGTTGTTCGGCTGTAAATGGATCATTCATTTTCTATTGCTACCAAATGTCGTATTTTTTTATTGATAAAACCACAGAGAGAGAACCACAAAGAGAGAATGTAGATATGCTGGATAATGTAACCACGAAGATTAATATAACCACACAGGTAATTATGACTACACAGGGAAAGACCACAAAGGTAATAGATAAAATATAGGGTAGATAAAAGATATCTTTTTATTTAATAAAGTATTCTTATATTTATATGTTTTCTAAACTACTGCGGATAATAATAATAATAATAAATAATAATGATATTGTTACTGCGGATGATGATAATAATAAATAAATAATTAATAATAATAATAGTAATACTGTGGATGATAATGAATAAAAAGAGAGCCGCAGTAAAAAAGCATAATCGGTATTAAAAATAACCGATCAATAATTACGACACCGCCAAAGAAAAATATTGTAACTGTTATTTTTAATAACAATTTTTTTATTTAATAATAATTATATGCTCGAGATGTGGATTGAACACATGGCCTTTAGATCTTCAGTCTAACGCTCTCCCAACTGAGCTACTCAAGCAAGATGATTGTGACACGCTGTGGAACGAATTATTCGGCCAAGCTGTTAATGCCTCATATTTACCCAAAATGCTTACATAATCGACCCTGAACCTATCCATCCGGATAATCATTTTCTTAACCTCTGTGAGTTTTAAACTAATTCATTCCCTTTTACATTCCTTCATCTTTTCCGATAGTCCATCCATATTTTAGTAACTTATTCCCTCTATCATTTTCTAGTCTATTATTTTCTAACTCCCGTCAGACTATTTTATACACTTATTATTTTAGTTTATTTTACCTCCTAGTTTCCTTATAGTCAATCCATATTAGACACGATTCCTTATTTTTATTGTATCCTATGTTCTTCTATCTTTTATCCATTTCTTTTTTTTAGTTGTCAAATTACCTTATAATTATTAGTGTTATTATCATCATCATTATTACCCTGCCAACACATAATTAGAATATTTCATCATAAATCCATCGCTATAAATAGCCATCAATTTTTAAGTAATAAAAAATATCTAGTAATTCACCTTTTATTATTTCCTGTTGGAATCGATCCGTTTTTCCTGTAATAATCCTGTTATTGGATTAATTGTTGTTTGTTCTGGTATAAACATAATTATTACACCCTTTTGTTATTTTATTGTTATTTTTATCTTGCAGTTACTGGCTGTGTCCATTTTATTTTATTCTCTTATTATTTTACCCTCACACCCGGAGGATTATCTTATTTTCCCTGTGTCGTACGTGTCAATTGTGACACGTTGTGTGGTAGTTTTGTTTGGTCAGACCAAAGATAAGGTTCACGTGATTCGTGAATTAGAATTGATCCTTGGGTGGTCATGTGACCATTCAAGTATGTATAAATATGGGCGGTTTAGCCGCGAATTAATAAATCTTCATCTTTTTTAGCTCTTTCACTTTTACTTTTACCTTTTCTTTTATTTTATTTTGATAGACTTTTCAACAAGGGAATCTCCACCACGTGTCAAATTGGGGGGTCGACCGGGATCATAACAGAAGGAAATCGTGTCATGCCAGTATTATTATTTACATTACCTATTTATCTACTATTTTTTTTTTAAAAACATGTCCGATACCATACATAGCAAGATATTCAAGTTTATTTCTGCACCGGGAACTTTTTCTGGAACAAAGAGAGGCAAAAATCCAACTGTCTGGCTTGGTGAAATCAAACATTTGTGGCAAAGGGGAAACTTTACCAATGACAAAGTATTGTTAATTGCAGGTTCTAATCTAAAAGGTCAAGCTGGTCTTTGGTGGACGTCATTGGAAGATTCTATCCTAACTTGGGATGCTTTTGAAGAAGCTTTTCATGCACGATTTATCTCAGCAGAACATCGAGAAGCTTGGTGGTCTGAAATTGAGGCAATTAAACAGCAGGATAACAAGTCGGTAGAAAGCGTAGCTTATAAGTTACAAGAGTTGTTCGATTTGGTTGGTCCGGTGGATGAAATCTTTCAAATCTGCTATTTTACCCAAGTAATTGATCCAAATATCGCTTATCGAATGGAGGAGACAGGTGTTTCTACATCTTGGAAACAAGCAGTTAATAAAGCAATATGTATCCAAAATGCACAAAGAAAATATTTGAATGGTCAGGAACTTACTCAAAACCAAGGCGTCAAGAATCAAATTGGTGCTTCAGTAGGTATTCCCCAATCAGCGGTCTCATTAGCTATCAAGCCAGAAGATTCGGTGTCACAAACGAATATGTTATTGTCGCAAGTTGCTGAAAGCTTAAAGGCGCTTCAGTTACAAACAAATTCCCCAGCAACACCCTGTTGGACAAGAAGTTTGCAAGAAGGTGGTATCAAGGAACGGTACCTTGGATACGTCGTGCCCTTGGTTCTTAGGTTGGCTCTTTGTGGGTCGGTATTGGCGTGGTTGGTCTTGTTGTGTGGGTAGCCAGTTTAGTGTCATTTTCTTTTGGTTTTCTGTTGCTCTGGTCAGTCTCATGTGGTCTCGTCTGTTCTGTTCTGTTGTGTCTCTTCGGTTTGTCCGTCGTTTTGGTTATCTCGGTTTGTGCTTGTGATAAAAAAAAATAGTTTTTTTTGGGTAGTTTGTTGTCTATTATCTCTTGTATGTAGGGTTCTTAGTAGACCGATCTGGATCGGATTGGCACCATTTCGAATCCGATCTGTTTTGAAACGGATCGGATTTTCGGAAATCCGGATTGTCCACGGATTAGAGAATTGCAATCCGAATCCGTTTCGTAAAAATCCGGATTGAATCTGTAATCTATAATGCAAAAGAATCAATTAGATGAAAATTTAGGCTATATAGTAGATGTCACAGTATTTTTTCATGAGAGAAGGTATTTTACAAGATTGTGTATGGTAGTCGTTTGAGATCGTTTAAGAAAAGTAACACATTGGTAACAGAGGTGCATTGCTTTTAGATGATTTTATTATTTTGGTTTGAAAAACATAATAGGAAATAAAAAAAAGAATTATAGTAAAAAAAGAATTGTAGTAATAAAAGAATTGTAGTAATAAAAAGTTATAGTGGGAAAATGGGTTCTAGTAGAAAAAAAGTTATAGTGGGAAAAAAGAAGTTATAGTGGGAAAAGAAAGTTATAGTTGAAAAAAAATTATAGTAGGAAAAAAAAGTTATAGTGAAAAAAAAAGTTATAGTGGTGCAGAAAAAAAAAGTACAAATAAGTTTTGATATTTTGTGTGGTAGAAATACAACATGACGCGGATTTTTTTTTCGTGGGGGCGAGTAGTAAATTTCCGGTATGCTGAAAAAAAAAGAGGTATATTTTTTTATTTTTATTTTTCTCAACACTATGATAACCTCATTGTTCTACTACCATCTGAAATCTTTTCATTCTCGCCAAAGAATCGAGACCACGAATCCACCAGCACCCTTGTACGCAACTTTTCACTACCAAGACGGTTACGTTCAGGTGATAAAAAATGTTTGGCTCTTGAAAAAACCCGTTCTGAACTTGCTGATGAAGCAGCGATTGCCAAGTATGTTCGTGCCATAGCTTTCAATTGCGGCCAATCGTTTACTTCACCACGCCAATAATCGAGGACAATCGTGTTACTGTGACCACTAGTTGGATCATCCAAGGTATATGCATTAATATATCGTGCCAGTTGGTCGGCTCTACCTAGTCTTCTTTGAATAAGCGCATCAGGATCATAGACTTGTTGGACTGGAACGAATGCTGGTTTATACTTATCCCATGTCGTGTTAACAAGTTCAATTGCTTCACTACGATATTCATCCCAATTTTCAGCTTCCCACCATTCATACTTTAATCGTGGATCCATGGCAGTTGCAACAGCATAGACGTGACCAGTAGCCTTGCAATAGTAACCTTGTAGCTTGACCTATCCAACCTTAGCAGCTGCTGACAACTCTGGCCAATTCTATTAATTCAGACACACACACATACACAATATGAAAGTAAGTATAATGATTATATGAGATATGTGCTGTGTAAATATTATGTTAACTCTTTTTTTCACTTATTTTTTTTACTTACATTGTTCCATGCCTCTATGTGGGCTTCCAGTACATTGAGGAGACGATTGTATGCTGTTATCACCAGGTTTATTGTTGGATATGATTCACCAGATATCAACGGGGTTAGTCTGGCGAACTCAAACAACAACTCGCTAATTTTCTGGAGACATTGCCATTCGTCGTCAGTTAATTCGAACTTTTGCAGCTCGGGAATTCCACGGAGAGTTCTATTGTATGCTTGCTTCACCACCAAAGCGCGTGCGATCATATAATATGTCGAATTCCATCTTGTTGGGGTGTCTAATATTAGCTCACGAGATTCTATGATTCTTACAGGTTGGCTTGATTCTCCTTCAGTATACTCATTATCAATCATCCGGTCCACATGATTTTTTTCCTTGAAAGAGTCACGATATTTTTTCAACCGTTGTGGAGATGCTCGGATGGTGACAATCCCCTTTCATAATTTTTGCAGGATTTTACCTGGTATACAAAAAAAAAGAAAAAAAAGAAAAAGGTCAGTTGGTGCTTGATTTGATTTTATGTTATTATATCTCTTATATTTCGCATACTTTTTTTTTTACTTATTTAACCTCTTTTTATTTTTATTTTTATTTTTTATTTTTTATATAATTACCTGCACTACCTGACCCTATCATATTATCACCTCGATCATCCAACATATCTTCTTCGCTATCTCTGGCTTCTGCTTTCAAACCATCCTGAAGAATATCTTGAGCGGCCAGGTTTATGATATGAGCAATACACGGGATTCTGTTTTCTTTGCTATCAAAAACATCACTTCCAAGCTCCAGTTCGAGTTCAGTGGCCATGGTCTTCATATTTGATGCGTTATCAGCTGTTAGGAAAAATGGTTTTTCTTGAAGATTCCAATGCTCAAGAACACGGATAAATACGGCAGCCATGTTGACACCAGTATGTGATCCTTCCAACAATTCAAGGCCCAACACAATAGAATTTTGTTTCCAAGATTCGTCGATCCAATGTGCCGTTATACCAAGGAAAGGAACGCGCCATTCACTTGTCCATGCATCAACTGTATATGAGAATGACGGGATATCCACGAACAGCTTATGAATACGATCTTCGTAACCACGATAAACCCTCAATATGTCGATAGGAATGGTGCTATCATTTGGAAGTTTGACATGGGCGAGAGAAGGCGCAATTTGTGCCATGTTTAACACTGCTTGGAAATGTGGATTTTCGGCAATAGTGTATAGCAAGGATGCTGTGGTAATAAATAATGCAAGCTTGTCACGGAATAATTGTTGATCGAAACGTTGTGGAACAAGTGGATTAGGAGCCAAGAAACGGTCTAAACCTTGGGAAGGGAATAGTGTGTCCTTGGATGATTGTTCGTTGATACCATGTTTGATCAAATGATTTTTTAAACCTGTAGTTGTACCCTTTGGATCCTTAAAACGTTTTTTACAACTCGATTGTTGATATGTATAAAACGTGATTTCCTGGCGCATCTCAGTGTCATACCATTGATACAACCAATGTTTTGCCCGCTTGTTACTTTGAATCAATTGAGTTTGATTAGCCTGGCTAGTATCACTTTCAGTACCATCCATCTCGCCATCGGTTGACATATATGACATACTATGACTAATCGACATGAAACTATCTTGTCTAGAAATACCGGATGATACATATCACTGCGCAAACAGTTATGAATCCGTTGGTAAAAAAGCAACGGATTCGTACGAGTATAAGTTGGGGGAAACATATCCCCAACTTTTTATGATGAAATAAACAAAAAGAAATAAAACCATAAGAATTTCTTAAGTAGATGCAAGTTGCTGCACGATATGTTAGGGGGTATATTTTATTTTTAAAAAGTAGCTTTGGTAACTACAACTATAAAAACTATTTTAAAAGTCCAAGTTGT
>JAEPRB010000492.1:0-17457 GCA_016758965.1 Circinella minor
ATTGTCATAGTACAAATGTCAAGGCAATTACTGTTGGATTCGCTAGTTGTCAGTATAGAATTCATGGTGTTAAAGAAGATGGTACAGAGTTCAAGTCAGATTGGAAAAAGGTATCTGATGAAGATGCTTATCAACGTTATGATCCAAGTGATCAAGTTTTATGGAAACGATTGGGAATTGAATCTAAGAATATTGATGAAGAAACAGAAGGCCCTTGTTGTACTATTTGCCTGGAGAATATCAAAGATATAACAACGTTACCTTGTAGTCATCAATTCCATACTAGTTGTATTTCTCGATGGAAATTGGCATGTCCTAATTGTCGAGCTTCACATTTATAATACCAACAAATTTTGTTTGATCTTTCACTGATTCATCTTTTAAATATACATTGGCTGTATATGTATATATTTTGAACCATTAAATATGTTATATATTCATATTTCAATTTACCATCAACATTTCATTGACGGTTGTTCTTATATTGTGTTTCTTCAGTTGTTTGGTAAAGGCACTACTTTGATGTTTCGTACAGAAGTGTGCTGCAATTTTCCTATGTCGCTCCTTAACAATTTCAGCCAAGACATAGACGACTGGGAATGTCAGGGGTTGGTTGGGAGAACCGGAATTTTGCATTGTAATAATAAACGACTGGGAATTATTACAGCCAAACAATATAAGCCTATGAGTGTAATGTGAATATTGAATTCGTGTTGCTTCTCACAAAGCGAGATCTACTTACATTATCTTTATTTTGTTTGTTTTCAAGCAACTAACTAATTATATTTGTATTTGTAACTTTTCTTTATTTTATAGCAACCAAGAGTTATACTTTCTTTCTCTCTCACAGAAAAAAAAGTAACCTGAATTTGTGTGCCAAGTCGATCTTCACATACTTTTGCCTCTTGTGTACGTATAGTTATTTAATATGACCACGTTTCTGTAGGAAGTTGCTTACCCCGAGAACCAATCACCTTCGACCAGAATTGTCACCAAGATCAAAAATAATTATCACCTCATAAAAATATCAAGAATCACACCACAATAAATACTATAAAATCACATTTTATACTAGTAAAACAAAACATATATAGATTCTGCTTTGCAACAATAAAAAAAGACAGATTTTCACTTTTATCACCTTTATTATTATTATTTTATTTCGAAGCTAAAGCTTAAACTTTTTGATGATTCAACTTTTCTAAGACATCATCTGCTATTTCTTTATCATCAATCGAAAAATGGATTTTCATTAGTGGATTTTTTTAATTATCATATATGAACTATATCGCCCTTCATTTGCAAAGTTCTTTTTCATTTGGGAACATTGTTACTTTTTATTTGTGTACAATCTTTCCATTCGTTTGGAGATTAATACATATTTTAATACATTAAAAGATATACAGTAGTGAGCCGAAGTACGTATTCAATATATGGACATTCTTGGGAAAAAAATTCATAATATCCGTCAATTTTCGCATTCTCTTATTTTCACAGTTAAAATGAAAAAAGGCCCTATGAAATTAACGGGGATTGTCTGTATACATTGTTAAATAAATGCAAATACCGTCACCGCTCGCTATAACGATATTCGATAGGGTTTTAGCAAAAATATCGTTATATCGAGTAAACAAATAATATCTTTATTTTTTTAAAAGGAAATAACACTACTTTGTTGGCATTTTTCTATGTTCTTACTTTAGTTTCTAAACATTTTTGTCAAGAGTTTAATAATTTAAACATAAAATTTATCTTCAGTCATCGCCTTTTCCAAAAAAAAAAAAGAAAGCCAGTGATATCCTGCTTCTGTTTTTTTTACCAACTATGCAAGTCGAACCTGTTCTTGTCATTTATTGCATGGCTTTATAAACAATAGACAGTTTTTGATGCCTATTATAGAAGTACAATGCTCGCATTTTTTCTCTTATACTTGACCAGCATTTATTATATGTGACTATATGATTGTAATCCCACCAGAAGTAATAAGTCAAGGAATATTTTATAAAAAAAAAAACTGTACGTACGTACAAAGAAAAAAAGAACTGTTTTATTTTTATAGCTTATTTATGGTATGAATGATATAATGTGTTAGGGTTGTCTTCTTGTACGTAAGACATAACTTATATATATGTGAGGCCAAGTACATATGGATAGAATTTTACCCGACCATTATAACACAGATCAAAGAATTCGATATAACGATAATTCGATATAACGATACACTTTTGATCTGACAGGGTGTATCGTTATAGCGAGCGGTGATGGTAGAAAGCGGGGCATAATTGATTTTAATTTAACGACAGCGAAAAACTCAGTATCATATAAAGTTCTATTTGTAATATAATAACTGATCTCTAGGCGAGGTCAGAAAAGGGTAGGGTAGGGTGGGGAATCATATTTCATATTTTTTTTTATAATCATGTTAACTGTCGAAATAAATTCTAACAGAATTGGTTGAGACACTCCACTAAAAAATATGAAATATGATTATTATTATCTACTACGTATGGTATTGTAGCTCAAATTGGTTCGGCACAGCTCAATACTAATTTTTGATGGTCAGCTTTAACTTCTGAAGCTGTATATAATTATAGTTCTTACTACAAAGCAAAATATACCAGCTGGTACAGCCAAAAGCTTACAACGTACAATTATTTATTTGTTCTTATACGATTATTACAGTATTCAATAATCCAGATAATGCCTATTATCATTATTAGATATATATTTAACAAAAAAACTAATAAGTTCAATTTAATTAGCATAATATGCTGATATTAATCATTTGAATTTATATCCTTGAAAGTGTAAAGCTTTATTAATATTGTTGGTATCCACAAAATAATCATTCAATTTTTTTTTATACAAGTACATGGTAAATAAAAGATAATCAACCAAAAGAAAAGAAAAAAAGGAAAATGTATATTACTATTTAGGTAATTTGTACTTTTCATACAAACTTTTGTGTGCTTTTTTCATTGCAGGAGCAATGATACTTTTGTAGATATTTACCACAGATAAGGAAAATTCCTTATCACATAATAAATCAGCTAAAATTACACTGTCATTGTCCCCAAGCCGCTGATCAATTAGCAATAAGATCTTTATAATTCGTCCAAGTGGCCTTGTTTTGTCGTATTTCAAATTGCTGACTTGTTCGATTGTTGTTGCGGTTGATGATGAGTGTTCCGTAAGAGCATTTGATATTTCATTGGTTTTTAATAGCTTGTGTAATAATAGTTGCTGATCGACTTTACTGTAATATCGACGAACGACAATTGATACCAGAATACTTGCAATGCTGGCAGCGTCTGGTTTGATCATGTTGAGCCTTGTGGTATGCTTATCCATAGCAATTGGATGACACAGCGAAAATCCAGTTTTGCTAAATTCTTCACTACTAAAGGACCACCGCTTGTTGGCTGTAAGTCGAGTATAATCACGTAACAAACGAATAGAAGAAATGTATGGTGCATTGTCAAGAGGAACACAAATTGTAAACGTATCCTTTCCAATCAAGTTTAAAGCAGATTCCGGAACACTCGGACCCAGGTAGACACATCGTTTTCTACCCACTAAGCTTCCACAAACAGCAGCAGTGATCAAGATTTCCATAGAACCGTAATTGATCACCAATTCTTTCCACGTAGCTCGACCCTCACTGGGATTTAATATTCGTACGGTTGGTAATGAAAAAAACCCAGAGTTACCGCGAGCACAATCGTCCATATTTGGTTCCCCATGAAGAAACACATCGAAACTGATCAAATATATCCAAGAATTCACACCAAGTAAGATTGCTTCTGTTAATTGTGATGCAATACATTTAACTAGCTCCTCGATTTTGTCTTCTCTCGATGTTGTCACTCCAAGATATTCATCAGCTTCAATCTGCCGAAGAAGCTTGTGATAGGCACAACCTTTTTTTACAATCTTGTCTAAGCCAGTGGGAATTTCAACAAAATTATTCATCGGGTGGTTTCGTAAACGTGCTCTTCCTAAAAAGAAAAAAAAATAACCAGTCTCGTAGTTAGCAAGTTTGTATTTTATACAGCCAATATTCCAAATAATCAATAATCAGCACGTTCTTGACGAACCTGCTTGAATCATGCTTGTTTTTAAAGTATCTTTAACATTCTGAACGGTCCGCTTCACATGTACAGGTGTATCATAGCAATCGATATCTTGTCTTTTCAAGATTCTACTCAATGAGACATCATCATCTTCGTCACTTGCAAAAACTTCATTATATCCATTTACTTCATCCTCAGTTTCATCACTTTCCTGTTTATTTACCATAGGGTTAATTGGTTATTTGTTTTGTTATTGTTTCGTCTTTCTATCAATATAATAAAATAAATATTGCGCAGCAAAGTAGTTACATCCACAACATTGTCAAAGTCCTTGACAATTAATCGGAATTGTCTTTTGTATTTGTGAAAAGAAGCTAAGACACTTGGCTTTATGGCAGCTGCTGGTAAAAACACGTCCAAATTTTTCTTCGTGTAAGCTATGCTTTTCAAAAGTCGTCGCCAAGTAGCCTTTTTAAAATGAGCTGTGTTTGCAAGTTCAACACTAGTGATACGTTTACATTTTTCCACAAAAGTGGTCAAATTCGTTGCTTCTTGTTCTGAAAGGCCACTGTTGAAAAATTCAACTTTAATATTTGTGGCACAAGAGAATAGGAGTTTTGAATAATGTGGTGTCATGTTTTTAACATTGATCGAAAATTGGGTAGTTATTTTTGATCGCATAATACATTGATATATTGCGAAGGAAGTGAGTGATATTTCGTTAATGGTGTTCCAATTATCACTTTGTTTTGCAATATTTACAATCGCTTCTACAGGCAAAAAAGAGTGTGTCATTGTAGATGTTAAAAATGTCACCAGTAGGTATATAAAAAAAAAGTGTTTTAGTGAAAGAAAAGAAAAAATAAATGGACGATCCTTCCTACTCAGTGGCAAATGCCGATTTTTGTCCACATCGGGATTCCTAATAATAATATAATTATTATATATTCAAGTAATATATACACACAACTTTCCCCTTTTCCCTTCTTATTGAAATGTTTCAACAAGGTTTTCACTTGATTTCTCTTGGTTCAAAGCTCTCGAATTATCATAAAACAAATTAAAGTGGTTTAATGTATATCATCCAGAAAAGAATAAGTAGTTCTTTATTTTTATATTAAAAGTAGAGTGATCAATTAGTCTTTAATTATATATTATCATTTATTTATTTTTGTTTTCTAACTTCATTTCTTGGATCTATCACATTCTGTAAAGTATAATTTAAATTTTGCGTTGCTTGATTACATTCTTCTAACTGTCTGGTGTCATATTTAATAAAGTACGGTTCAACATGTCTACTGAGAATGTTATTTTCTATATAATATTCTTACTGAGTTCTTGTAAACAAATTTCATTATCATCTTCATTAATAAATCCAACAGGCTCTCTTGAACAAGAGATATTAACACGATGAAGAGGAATATCATGGACTTGATTACAAAGAAAAATATGTTTACATAATATATCATTATAATAAAAGTCAGGACAGGTACACGAATGCAAAACGCCTACCCGAACAACAATTTCATGATAACTATTTTCTTTCTTGAACGACTTTACACGAATCTATATATATATAATATATTATTCAAAAACCATAAGAATATGACACAATCAGTATACCGCATTGTTACTTACGTTTTACATATCAATAGCTGAAATGTAGTCAGCTGCAACATCATCATCAAGTTCGTAAGCTGTCTTATGTCGTTTTTTTTCTTCTTTCGTCAAGCTGACATATTCGAATCCATGAAAGACTTGTGATATAGATTGTCTATACGAGCAATCAACCACTTGGGTAACGAGCCAGGCTATATAATCAATTCTGTGCTTTCTTGTTTTTTTTAAAAAAAATAATGAGTTTTTAAATTGGTTATGCCAAGATTCAATAAGATTACTTGTGTGAAAATGAATACCCTATTATGATTGAAAGATTAGATAAAAAAACTTATAGTCATAGTTTGTTTTAATAATATTACATACCTCTCGCCACGCCTTACTCCAATTTTCTCTTTTAGGATAATAATAATCAAACATATATGCATAAAACGTTATATCTCCAACAGGGTAACACTATCTGAATTCGTTTCACTTTACATCAAATTCTTCTGGATCCTTTGCGTACATCAATGAGCTTGAATAAACACGAGCTTTTTTACGTAAAGCTTTAGAATCTGCGGTACTAATCAAGCTTTTGATCTGTCAATGATCTGTTAGACAAAACGTATATGTATACAAGCAAAAACTATTTAAGTTGGCAACATACTTGTTTAACTTTTTTTCCCATGCTCGTCTAATATGCCAATGACAAACTAGAACTTGGACTTGTGTACCAAACGTAGACAAAATAGCATCCATTTCGGTTACACTACAATCGATCATGTGTATCATTTTTGTCTGACCATGGTGATTGCTATTTGTTTTCGCTTGTTACTAGGAGTGATGTAACGAACAAAGGTTGTCCTGTTGCTTTTTTTATTACGAATTCTGAATCGTCATTTACTATTAGTCGTTGGCTCTTGTGGCTTAAGTTTGAATGCGGGTTTTATCCTAAACGTATCATGTTTTATGTGTAGAATCGAGGTTAATATCCTCTTGTTTCAATAATATCTGTGTAAAAGAACATTGGTAAAAGAGTATATATCAAAAATAATATAAATCAAAAACAGTATACAGATCCATACCTCTTTCTGCCACGGAGCGACCCATGCAACCATTAATAATTCTTTCTTGGATCCATTAGCCTTTTCGTCAGCTTCAGATGTATTAATAATTTCAAATAAGGTATTATAATCTTTTTCTTTAAAGATATCAATGCATGTCTGGGTCCTTTGTTTGTCGAATCGATGTTTTCTTGAAATATTATTCAAACGTTGTTGGATTTGATTTACAATATCATGACAATGTACACGGAGAGCTGCTGGTATTTTCAAAATATTTAGATCTACATTTATTTCATTTTCAAACTAATCAAACAGCAAGTTAGATATCGCATCATAGATGACCACACATTAAAGCATGCCGGCTATACATACCTCATTCATTTCTTCGTCCGACAACTGTAAGAAATCTTTCATTCCTCTCCAACCTTTCTTTTCTTCAACATGCTTTTCAATCCAATTCGTAACCTCAATGAAAGTCTTGATTCTTCAATATCCTGTCCACTGAAAGGATTATGACCATCATGAGTCCGATTGTAGGTTACTTCCATAATACCACCAACAGCACGTTTAGTAGCTTTGATTTTTGCAGTACACCCAGTGTGTTTTGATACATTTATTCGACGTTTCTTGGTTGCTGGGGGGATGGAAGACAATTTACGACCATGATCACAGACGTACAAAGTAGACCAAACAATTTTTTTTCTGGGACCAGGAGTATCTTTTGTGAATAAAATTGAAAAAGCTGCAGTTGAGGTTGTGCTTTTTTTTTCTTGTTCCAAGTCGCATGGCAAGAAGCTTCTTCAGCAAACCACTTATTAAAATTATATTCATTGTGAAAAGTCAACCCCATGGGGGAACTGACCCAGTCAACAGGAGGTCGTTTGCGTACAATATAAAGTGTATCGTTAGCTTGATTGTTCACGATAAATAAAGAAAATAATGAATAGGATTGCGAATCTACCCATAAAGATGGGAAAGACACGCGATCTGTTATTTGAAATAAAAACGTTTCCTGGGAATGACGGTCTCTGAATAAAACAAAATTAATCGACGTTATTGGCGTGGAAAATTAGGAGCGTCGCCATTCGCCGGGAATGACTGCTAAAATCTCTTCCTTGCAATTGCTACAAAATTCGTCACCAAGGAGCTTTTGTTTCTTCAGTTGTTTGGTAAAGGCACTACTTTGATGTTTCGTACAGAAGTGTGCTGCAATTTTCCTATGTCGCTCCTTAACAATTTCAGCCAAGACATAGACGACTGGGAATGTCAGGGGTTGGTTGGGAGAACCGGAATTTTGCATCGTAATAATAAACGACTGGGAATTATTACGGCCAAACAATATAAGCCTATGAGTGTAATGTGAATATTGAATTCGTGTTGCTTCTCACAAAGCGAGATCTACCTACATTATCTTTATTTTGTTTGTTTTCAAGCAACTAACTAATTATATTTGTATTTGTAACTTTTCTTTATTTTATAGCAACCAAGAGTTATACTTTCTTTCTCTCTCACAGAAAAAAAAGTAACCTGAATTTGTGTGCCAAGTCGATCTTCACATACTTTTGCCTCTTGTGTACGTATAGTTATTTAATATGACCACGTTTCTGTAGGAAGCTGCTTACCCCGAGAACCAATCACCTTCGACCAGAATTGTCACCAAGATCAAAAATAATTATCACCTCATAAAAATATCAAGAATCACACCACAATAAATACTATAAAATCACATGATGAAAACAACAAGAAAAACACCTGTTATTATTTTATACTAGTAAAACAAAACATATATAGATTCTGCTTTGCAACAATAAAAAAAGACAGATTTTCACTTTGATCACCTTTATTATTATTATTTTATTTCGAAGCTAAAGCTTAAACTTTTTGATGATTCAACTTTTCTAAGACATCATCTGCTATTTCTTTATCATCAATCGAAAAATGGATTTTCATTAGTGGATTTTTTTAATTATCATATATGAACTATATCACCCTTCATTTGCAAAGTTCTTTTTCATTTGGGAACATTGTTACTTTTTATTTGTGTACAATCTTTCCATTCGTTTGGAGAAGATCTCTACTCTTTCTATTTGAAAAAGCTTACTTTTATAAGTGAATAAGCATATGTTTTATAAGCGAAGAAGTTTACTCTTTATAAGCAGATAACATTACTTATCATAAGCAGACAAACGTGTCGGTTTGTGTCCGGAGACAAATGCAAAATCCTGTACTATAACCAATTACCATTTGATAAGAAAATGCTGACTTAGTAAATTATATTAAACATAAATATGTTGCTTGATCAATGAAGAAACACATTATTAATTCTGTTTTGTTTTGTTTTAGTATTACGATAAATTCAATAATCAGTCTTTCTTGGGATTATAAGGCTTTGATCGAAGTGGCCAGTGAACGATGGGATACAAGGTATTTGAAGAAAAACAAAGTTAATGTTGATAAAATTGAATTTCCAGAAGTAGCTGGGTGTGATGCTATTGTTAAACATATCAAAGAGCAGATAACGTTTAATAGCAAATTCAGGAAGATAATGGTTTATACATTTTGAAACATAAATCTAACTGGTTATTAACTTTTCTATAGGCTGATCGAACACCTAAACAGCCATTTATTGATTACGTACTCTCCGAAATTACGTATTACCAACTTATATCAGTGATGAACAAGTAATTATGGTTCGAATATATGGCCATATGCATGTATATCAAATATGTTTGTGGGTGTGGATGTCGATAATTATTGTCGCCGTCATGATTTGTAACCTGCCAAATAATTTGTACATTATCAACGCATGGTTTCAAATCTCGAGACTTGAATCGGAAACGTAGAATGTCAAAGCAAGATTAAGTTCATTTAATCTGGTCTTCTATCATATATATTGTTTTTGAACAATCACAAGTTGTCTTGACGTCGTAAGTATTGAAGTGGATCAGTCGATGTCGCTAAATATATAAAATAATAATGTGCACGTATGCTGAGAACCAGTAAAAAATATGCGGCACATATATATGGCAAACAATAAACTTTCCAATTGCACGATCCTCCATTAAAAATTTTCTTACCTGAACTACCCTATTGGAAGATATGTATACTTACATATTCAAGTTATATGATCATAATAAATAAATATTGGTATCGTTGTTAGACTTGTTTTATAAACTGATGAATTGAAATTTAATCGTAGGAGATGACCGAAAAAAAACTTACACATTTTACAAGATGGTTTGATTCAGGACGATAGCAGTTTTGTTGAACATTCTTTGCCGGAAAATATGTTTTATGCAAAGCCAACTTGGCTTGGACCAAGCACGAGGGCTGTGAAAAGCAATTTTGTTGTACCTGACGCTCCAATTCTTCGATTCTAAACACCACTTTCTTTTATTTCTCGTGTGCCTCTCACTCTCTCTTTATCGTATTATATATGTACAAGCATTTACCCCATTACAGTAAAACCCCGCTTTTTGCACCCCCGATTTTTGCACACCTTTTGGCCAAAATCCCACCTAGGAAAAAAAGGGGGTTCAAGTATAACGATATGATAGCCATTCAAAATGCCCAGTTGTGTTGATAAGTTACAACACAAACATAATACGCCCAAACAGCAACAAAAAAGTAGTTGGATCATTTTCTTTCAAAAAAAAATATGCTTGCGATCACCAGCGTCAATAAAAAAAAGCGATTTTAGTTATCTTAAAAAAACGTATTTCAAATGTACTATAATCATAAATCATTTTCCTAATTTTTTAATCTATCATTATTATAAATGATATTTCGATCATTGAATTTTCGAGTGAATATAAAATTGGGACGGCTCCACCAAGTATTATCTCGTCCCCGTCAGTGACGAAGTACGTAGCGATTATTACTTTAACTTACAGCCATTCAACAGAGAATATAGCGGACCCTGTGGCTCTCATGGCTACATAGTTCTAATCATTATTATTTTTTAGCTGTCATGTACGTATAAATCGCCTTTGCCCCCCCCCTCCAAAATTTTTTCTCTTTTGTGTAAAATAATCCCGTTTATGATATGATATTCTCGGTGTTGGGGGATACCCTCGACATATGTATGTACACGTGACACTCTCTTATTCTATCTATCACCACGGCAAAAAATAAAGCGAAAAAAAATATTATTTTCTGTGAATTTTTTTTCTATGAATTTTTTATGAACGGCAAATTCAAATAATGAAAAATAATATAAAATAATGAAAAGTAATGTAAAATTAAATCATATTAAATAAAAACAACATAGAATGATACTAATTATTTACTGACAATTAAAAAAGCTTTATTTACGTACGTAGTTGATAAATTGTTACAATACTACTAAGTATATAATATTCCGTACTAGCTATATTACTCCTATGTGATAGTTAGTTTTTTAAACTAATATTAATTATTGATTAATTGGCAACTTTCTTTGGTGGTCAACCTCATCTTTTTTTTTGGGTGCTTGAATATTTGTATGGGATCCAATGATCGTCGTTGATGTTGTTGTGAACTTGAGAGTAGAGAAGGTAATCGCGAAGTAACTACTATAGTATAAGTATATATTTAAAATAACAGTGTCTTTTATTCAATGGATCCAACCAATACTATCTTGCTTCATGCTTTAGTATATTATAACTTTGTTGTCAATATATTCAGAAACTAATACTCTAGCATCACCCGCCCATACGTAAGTCCTTAATATTATACCTTTGATTTTAAGCGCATTCGATAAAGTTACTGGGATATTCAATACAAGCCATTGACGACGGAGATCTTTGTTGACGAGAATGCTGCTGTTTGCTATTTCTGTGGTAAAAATGGAATTCATATATCGCCTAATGTGTCTTCTTTCCAAATATATATATATATATATATATATATATATATATATATATTACTGACCTGTTCTGAAGATTTCTTTTGTAATTAAGTTTGCTGTTTTGAATGTTGGACATTATAAAATAGACTGCCTAATTAGATTGACAACGATTGAATGAAATATTAATTGATGAATGACTAGGGGGAGTGGAGCTCGTTGTAATATATTTAGAAACAACGTTTGCATCTCAGTTATATGAGTGGGAGTCATTGCAATTCGCTGTGATGCGTCTTTATTTGACATGTTATACCGGGAGGAGAAAAAGATCAAGTGAAAAAAAAGACCCAATAACGTTTTGTTTGTGCACCTCTCTCTTTTATATCCTTGACATGTTAACAATTGAAAAATAATTGGAATTCAAAGCATTTTATAAATAAACATGTATAATAATCTTTATTAATTAAAAAGTCATAGAACACAAATAGTCATGACAATTCACGGATATTCACAGCTTTTATTAATAGATTTTCATAGAAAATTTTAATTAATTTCCATGACAATCTCCATTCAGTGAAAAAAACCATACAATCATAAATACTCACAGAAAATAATGTGTTTTCACTTTATTTTTAGCCGTGGTGATAAGCTCACTGTTATCAATATTCTAATTATTTGCTTTGATACTTAGTATGTATAGAGCAAGAATATAGAGAGGTTGGAAACAAAAATAAAAGTAATTTATCTCTGCACCTCTTGGGACTATTTCAAGTTATTTTTTTTTTCAAAAAATAGTTGTAGATGTGATCAAATAAGAAGAAGGAATAGTTGAAAAATGCATTATGAACAAGCACATAGAAATAATTTATTAATTAATACATATTTTAATACATTAAAAGATATACAGTAGTGAGCCTAAGTACGTATTCAATATATGGACATTCTTGGGAAAAAAAATTCATAATACAGTATCCGTCAATTTTCGCATTCTCTTATTTTCACAGTTAAAATGAAAAAAGGCCCTATGAAATTAACGGGGATTGTCTGTATACATTGTTAAATAAATGCAAATACCGTCACCGCTCGCTAAAACGATATTCGATATAAAGATATTTCGATATAACGATAGGGTTTTGGGGTCCAAGACGGATTAAGCAGAGAAATATCGCTAATTTTATATAATGATATCCGATAAGGTTTCAGCAAAAATAGCGTTATATCGAGCGAACAAATAATATATTTATATTTTAAAAAAGTAAACAATAGTAGTTGCTGGACATTTTTTGATTTTATTTGTCAAGAGTTTAATGATCTGAACATTAAATTTATTTTGAACCGTTCCTTATGACTATCCAGCTCTTTGATTCATATAACAACATTCACTTTTTATACGTATTTTTTGTATATATAAATATTCCTTTTATCACAATTCAGTAACATTTACAATAATAAATAACAACCTGTTGGATAATCAACTATCATATTCGATTAACATACACGACATTGTTGTGTAAAATGCTGTGTTCTCAAGTATGTTATATACATATATAAAGAGTGCCATTAGATATAGAAACCACAAAGAAGAATGAAGGACCAAGATGAAGTGACGTCTTGTCATAATTATTGTGTTGAAGAATAGTGTTGTGCATAATAACCTTTCACTTGATTCGGGGTTTCCACTTTTCTCCTACCTAAAGTACTATAGATCCCACGCATGTCTCGAATCAAATGTTTTGCCACTATCCGCAGGAAAAAAGTCAACCTAACCTAGCACCGGTTTTCTCATACTATTGCTTCATTATTAGTTACTGCGTTATAAGCGTAACATGATTTTAAATTTAGATCACCCGGTCGTCTTCGTTCTCACCACTTTTTCTGGCTGCATATACTTTTGCATAACTGGCTGCGAAAGATTGAGATAGAATTGGAGCGTGATTTCAACGATGAGACATCATGATACAATGCCTTTTTCACAATTTTCGACAAACCTTTCCATAACTGAAGACCATAATCCTTCTTCAGTCAAGCGGGTCCCTATTGTTGGGTTACTTGTAACGCCTGGTACCCCTTTATCAAAGCAAATTTTAGTGAAATCGGAACCATTTTTCTTCCGTTCATTGTTGTTGATTGCGAGCTTTACAGGTCGAGTGCTAGTGAAGTATATAGATACTTCATGCGCCTATTCGTAAATGTTTTTAACTTGATCGATCATTTGTTTTTAATGTTAATATTTTATGAAGCCGCGATTATTTATATACTTCTCTATCAATATTAATAGATATGACATAGAATTATTCTTGGCTTTATGGCTCAACACATAAGACCTACGTATAGTGATGTTTTGTCTTTTTACGTATTTAAAGTTTATATAAACATAGTGTCTTTAGTTGTATACATGTTAGCTTTTTTCTGTCTTAAATGTATATCTGTTTGCTATATAAAACTGAAAAACAGAGTCATTTCTATAATTATACGTACTTTTGTTAGTAGTACAGTGTAACAAGTCCAAAGTTAACAAAAGAGTGGAGTGTTCGTAGCAATTTCATTGACGTTATAGATAAATATATTACAATTGAAGCTTATTGATTGCTATATGAGACGTATGAAGACAAAAAGAAAATCGAATCATATATTGTCGTCGTTAATAGCAACATAATATGTATGATAGTGATAAATTAAAAATATTTCTGTTTGAGATTGAATATACGTAGTAGTAATAAACAGGAACAAAGTCAATAAATAATTTCAACATATTATCGCCTTTTGATATTATGAAAGTAATTTGTAATACAGTAGTTAATATCATACTCGAAGGAGAATATATTGAATATAATTTGAAGGAATGAGGGTTATTGTTTTCATCCTTAGATATAAATTTCAGGCTTCTGTCGTAGTTTACTATAAATGTCTATCCATAAATAAATGACCCTACTAAGCCAACATCACATAATACAGGATTTTGCATTTGTCTTCGGACACAAACCCACGAATTTACCGCATATAAAATATAATTTTATCCACTTACAAAGGACAGGTTTGTCCGCTTATGATAAATGACTTTATTCAGTTATGAGAGTTAATTTATTCGCTTAGAAAAGATAACTTTTTCCATTTATGATAAGTAATGTTATCTGCTTATAAAGAGCAAACTTCTTCGCTTATAAAACATAAGCCTATTCACTTATAAAAGTAAGCTTTTCCACATATAAAAAGTAGAGATCTTCCCATATGAATGGGAAGATTGTATACAAATGAAAGGTATTGATGTTCCCAAATGAGAAAATGAACTTTGCAAACGAAGGGCGATATGGTTCATATATGATAATTAAAAAAATCCACTAGTGAAAGTCAGAGTTTTTAACAAGTGATAGAAGGGGGTTTTCGCTACCGGAGTTATATAATTTTCACAAATGAATGATATAGTTATTCGTGTTTGTTACACTTACTTTTACCAAAGTAATCAGGTCCATTCTTCATGACTGGAAGAAATATTATTCACAAATGAAAAGAATATATTATTTCTCAAATAGTCTGTATAAATACTCGGATTCGACTTGGGTTTTTATCTTAATAAGAAAAAAGACATTATCCCTTTTCAATCTTTCAATTTTTTTTTCATTTTTTTTTGTGTGGCATATATGTAACACATACTTCACAAACTTTTCGGGCTGTAACTTTTTTCATACGGGCTGTAACTTTATAGCCTGATTGATCTCCATGGTTTTAATTTTACAGCCCAAGTTACAGCCCCTGCTGCACATGCTAAAGTTTGTGAAGTATGTGTTACATATATGCCACACAAAAAAAAATGAAAAAAAAATTGAAAGATTGAAAAGGGATAATGTCTTTTTTCTTATTAAGATAAAAACCCAAGTCGAATCCGAGTATTTATACAGACTATTTGAGAAATAATATATTCTTTTCATTTGTGAATAATATTTCTTCCAGTCATGAAGAATGGACCTGATTACTTTGGTAAAAGTAAGTGTAACAAACACGAATAACTATATCATTCATTTGTGAAAATTATATAACTCCGGTAGCGAAAACCCCCTTCTATCACTTGTTAAAAACTCTGACTTTCACTAGTGGATTTTTTTAATTATCATATATGAACCATATCGCCCTTCGTTTGCAAAGTTCATTTTCTCATTTGGGAACATCAATACCTTTCATTTGTATACAATCTTCCCATTCATATGGGAAGATCTCTACTTTTTATATGTGGAAAAGCTTACTTTTATAAGTGAATAGGCTTATGTTTTATAAGCGAAGAAGTTTGCTCTTTATAAGCAGATAACATTACTTATCATAAATGGAAAAAGTTATCTTTTCTAAGCGAATAAATTAACTCTCATAACTGAATAAAGTCATTTATCATAAGCGGACAAACCTGTCCTTTGTAAGTGGATAAAATTATATTTTATATGCGGTAAATTCGTGGGTTTGTGTCCGAAGACAAATGCAAAATCCTGTATATCAAAATGTGTTTAAATGGTTAGTCTCTAGGTAAAATTTATAAATTCGTCGGCCGATTTCATTTTTATATTTTCAAAAAAAAAATCTTTTCTTTTGTTACTCCTTGCTCTCTTTCTCTTTCTCTTTCTCTTTTCTACTTTCTCTTTTCTACTTTCTACTTTCTACTTTCTACTTTCTCAATTTTATGCATAAAAAGAACAATATGGTTACTAAAATGGATGTTATTATTGCCGGATTTCCAGGCCTGTTTATTAACGTTCCTTACCAAGAAGATGAATCAATACAATATCTTCGTGATCGAGTATCAAATATTTTGGACGGTTCAATACTGGGCCATTATAATGATAATTGTGAATTATATCTTGATGGGATATCCATTAAAGATTATACAAAATCCATCTATGATTACAAATTATTTGGAAAAACAATTACTTATAAAGGTTGCGTGTCGTTGTTTTCAAATGCTCGAACACCTCCTCCAAAGATATCACTTATCAAACAATCCTATGAACAACCAACTCATGTTTCAGAAAAAATAACAGAGCAGGAAAACAAAATAAAAATATTATCTGTGGAAAAAGAGGTACAAAAAGTGGACATCACCACCAATGAGGAATCTATACTTGAAACACCGAAAAGACAACGACGGCGTCTTTCAGCATCATCACTTTTTTCTCCTGAAGGATCAAAAAAACAAAAGTTAACACCATCAACAACTTTGTCTTCAAACATATCAGAAAATCCAGCACTAACACATTCCTCGTCATCATCATTCTTGACTTTAAAAGTGGTTATAGCAGAAGGAGAACATGTTATTGTGGATCTGAAAAAAACAGCTACTGTAAAAGATCTCAAGGAAAAATTATCTCACATGGCTGGAGTAGAATCTAACGAAAATGAATTACTACCTGTCTGTGAACAGTTTTTATTTTTTAATGGATCAGTATTAGAAAACAACGACCTTCTTTCTAAATACACGAACATTCAAGATGGGGAAATTCAGCTCGCCATAAAAATACCTAAAGATTATGATCCAGACAAACGACAGCAAATATCCAGAGGTCCTAATCCCGTGAAACTCTTTGTAAAGACATTACATGGGACATGTCTTCCAGTCTTTATTGATGTAACAACCGAATCTATTGAAGAATTGAAACGAATGATTGAGTATTATGAGGGCACCCCACTCGATCAGCAACGTCTGATTTTTGCTGGAAAACAACTAGAACATAAACGCTTATTACGTGATTACCATATTCGAAAAGGAGATAAAATACATTTGGTTCTGCGATTACTTGGTGGTGGAGGTATGCTTACCATGTTTGCTGATGTATCTGATTCGGAAGGTATTCGTAGATTCACGTATTCAGATGATGCTCCCAAAGGTCGAACGGTAATTAATGGAACCAATATTGAA
>JAEPRB010000493.1:0-17401 GCA_016758965.1 Circinella minor
TTTTTAAATAAAATCTTTATTTTGGGCCGGCTCGCCGGCCCAAGGTTTCTATAATTATATATAAAATAAGTTAAAGAATAATCCGACTCATCAGGCTTTGGAATCCTATCTGACCTAATAATCTAAATTTTTCCCAACCCCATATTTTATTGGGTAATAAGAGGACGAGCTGCTTTGATAGTGAATTTTGGAGAAGCATTACCAGAATCTCCCATGACAACAATGATGTAAGAAGTTTTGGTTTCAAGGTCAGAAGGTAAAGTTACAGTTTGTGCACCCGAATTGAGTGGGAAAGCGGTGGCTAAATCCCAATCTAACATAAAAAAAAAAAAAAAAGAGGGAAAGTTTATAAAAAGAGAAAAGTTACACAAAGTTTATGTGAAATAAAGGATTGTTGTTGTTGTTGTGAATTCAAAAAAAAAAGTGAAAGACGTCTTGGATGAATAGATAATTTTTAACTTACAAAGATGTTCATTAATAGAACCTTCTTCTAAATAACCAAGTTTAATAGTACCACTAATGATGATCAAAAAAAAAAAAAATAATAATTAATATTGAAAAAGAAAGCGTTGGTTGGCGGGAGGTATTGCTAAAAAAAAAAAAAACAAAATATATTTTACTTGACTCCATCAGGAATATCTTCACCAAGAACTGTAGTTTTCCTATAGAAGAAAAAAAATAATAATAATGGGATTATAAGTCTATATATATAATGATAATTCATTATTTTTATATTACCATTTAACAGTATATGTTTCTCCTGCACGCCATTTTGATGTTGCTTTTGGTACCGTACTAGTGAGTAAAAGATACGTACGTATAAAAATTAGCAAAAATAAAATAATAACCATGAAAAGAATTATCTATATGAAATTCATTCTTTTACATTTCAGGATTCCAAACAATAGCGTTAACAACGGTTACAATTAAAAGTAATAACAAGGTAATAAAAGTCTTCATTTTTTTTTCTTTATATATATATAATTGTTTTCAACAAGGAAAAGAGAAGAGTAAACGAACACAAAAAACTTGGTTATAAGAACAAAAAAAAAAAAAAAAAAATGTCAGCTTAAGTACTAAGTTCGTTGTGCAAAAAAAAGTAACGCAACACAAAAAACAAAACAAAACATGACCTTTCTGTGATTAAGGTTAAAAGTTTCACAAACGTTAGCAGAATTATTTTAACTTGATCGATTGAAAAAAAAGAATCTGGCCACTTTTTATTTTTGTATAGCTTTCTTTCAATCTAAACCTTTTATAATCCCATTTTGTTTATCACAAAATTCAAAAAGAGATCAGTTTTTTTTTTTATATTTACTCAGATTTTTATATCCATTTATATATAATTTGTCAATAATTTATGCATAATGAAATAAGTTAAAAAAGTCGGTGTCTATTCATAGGAAAACCTTGTTTACTTTTTATTTAGAAACTTACGTATTATTTTTAGAAGGTAAATATCAATCCACACATGATCTACTTCTTGATAACATGCAACTTCTTTATAATAATAATCATTTTTTTTTTAATTTTAGTAATACGCGTATATATATATATATTATATATGGAATATGCATATTTGTTATGATATCAAATTAAAGAAGTAATTGTTTATTTCATCTTGTTATATAATTAGTTATATTCACAACATCACAAGATTATAATATCATGCATTTTGTAGGTTATAATTAAATAGAGTTTACATCACAGGTTAATAAACTTGTCTTATTGTTTTACATTCCCTACGTAAGATTTTTTTTTATTCCTGATATCCTATGTGTGTTTCTTTTCTCCTTACCTATAATGCATAGTCATACGTAAAAATAAATACTTGCTACGTACGTACTTGGGAAAATATTCAAACTTGTAAATTTTAAAGTCTCTTTTTACGTAAATATCTGACGAAGAAGGTGTTAAGTTTATGTCAACAGAAGTATAAATAAAAAAGGTTGAAGGAAAGAATCTTTTTGAAACGAACAGACATTATATATAATAACTAAAAATGAAAGAGTTATGAAACCCAATCTTAAATGCTGTCAAAGTTTTTGCTAAATTATGAAGAGAAATAAGTCTCCCCCTTCTTTTTTTTTTTTTTCCTTTTTCATCCTAAAAGCGAAATAGTGTAACCCTAGTTACTGTTTAATGCAAAAATATTATTGGCAGATCATGGCATCATCATTATTATAAATTGAGAGTACATATAAGATTGATAGATGGGAATACTTTGTCAAAGTAAAAAAAAAAAAAAAAAAAAGATATATATGAACCTAGAAATGTATATGAGTATGGAATGGTCTGTAAAATATGAACATTCATGACAACATTGAAAATGTTTAAAGGAAAAAGGGGATAATTGTTTGTTTGAGGGGGAGGGGGGCAATTTATTATCTCTTTCTCGAAGTGGAACAAATTAACTCATTTTAAATAATACATTAAAACAACGAAATTCTATTTTTCTTTCGTTTCGTTTCAAAATATTATACACCCCCCCTCCTCCTTCTCTTTTTCTCTCTTTCTTTTTTTTTTTTTTTTTATTATAATTGCATTGTCTCTCTCTCTTTCTCTCTTAAATAAAAAGAATTCAAAATGTGTCGTTTATTATTATATAAGGGTAAACAACCCATTTTACTTGCTCATGTAATGTATATATAAAAAAAAAAAGAAAGAACATTGTAAAAATATAAATATATACTCATAATGGTGTATTTTTTTTTTTTTTTTAGCTTCTCACTAATCCAGCTCATTCTATCATTAATCAATCTTTTGACTCACGATTACGTATTGACCATCGAAGACCACTTAATGGTAATAAAAAAAGAAAACTAACTTTTTATTTTCTATATATATATATATATATATATTATATTATATTATATGCAATAAATATATTTACATATCTATATTCATTATTTTTTTTTTTTTTTTTTTTTTAGGTGATGGATTTGGAGTAGGTTGGTATGATAGTGAAGATCAAGATAAGACTCATAAACCATGTATTTTTACTTCAGTAACACCCGCATGGAGTAATTCAAATCTTGTTCGTCTTGCAGAAAAAATCAAAAGTCCACTTTTATTTGCTCATGTTCGTGCAAGTACATCAGGTGCTGTTACTGAAGCAAATTGTCATCCTTGGAAGTAATGTTATCATAACAGATTATTTATTTATTTATTTATTATTTTTTTTTGAAACGCCCTTATTTATTTACTTTTATTTATTTTATTTTAGTTATGGAAGAATCATGTGGATGCATAATGGTGGAATCGCACAATTTGAAAAGGTAATGTCGTTATTCTTTATATCTTATCTTTTTTTTTCTTCTTCTAACGATATAATCCCCCTTTTTAGATTAAACGTAAACTTCAAAATGCATTACCTGAAGAATTATTTTTATGGGTGGAAGGAAGTACAGATTCAGAATGGGCATTTGCTTTATTTTTAAGTTTTGTAAGTTAATTTGGATAATATCTCTTTTAAAAAACAAACAAACTAAATATACTTTTTTTTTTTTTTAGTTGGATAATCCATCAGCAGATACATTTGATCATCAAGAATTAAAAGCAGCTATGCTTAAAACAATTGCACAATTAAATGAATGGGCAGAAGAAGCGAATATAACGGAACCTTCATTATTAAATTTTGCAGTGACGGATGGAGAATCCGTTATTTGTGTTCGATATATTAGTAGTAATACATTAGAAGCAGCTTCTTTATATTTTTCATCAGGTACACGATTTGAATGTTATAGACCTGGTCATTATCGTATGGTAAAAGCAGATCGACGTGAAGATATGGTTGTTGTTGCTAGTGGTAAAGTTTTTTCTCTTCTTATTTTTTTTTTTTTTTTGAGATATATATATATATATATATATACTAACGATTGATTTTTTTTTCTTTTTAGAACCATTAACATTTGAAGAAGCAGATTGGTTAACCATTCCTACAAATACAGTGATGGTGATTACACCCAAATTAAATGTATTATTACAACCTATTAAAGATCAATTTTATGCAGTGGAACGTGGATTAGAAGTAAAAGTGGGTGAAGATGTTGCTAGAATACCTGAACCACATGCTCAAATGATGGCTCATCATATTTCTCAATTAACATCACCTACACGTTCATAAAACCAATTTTCAATTCATCCTCTCCCCTTCGCACCTCTCTTTTCCAATCCTCTTTTTTTTTTTCATTCAATCATTCCTTCTCATTCCTTCTCATTTTATCTTTTTTTTTTTTTGACATAAATCATTTCATCATTCAAATTCAAATACTTTTTCAATCATTATAAATAATAATAATAAAAAAGAAGGAGGACTTTTTGTGTCCTCAAATATTAAATATATAAAAGAAAGGGTTTCACTTGAACACAATATTGATAAGTTTCTAGACCAATAAATTTATATAGTAGATCGTCAAGTAAAAAAAAAATAAAAAAATTGGGGGGGGGGTGGAGAGGGAGGCGGGAGGCGGTGTGGGGGATTACACAAAAAAAAGAAATTTTCAAAAAGTTAAAAAAAAAAGGGGAGTCCCACACACACCTTTTTAATCTTTAGTCTTTCTTTCACTCTTTTCTTTTTATATATATACCTTTTCTTCTTCAACAACCTAAACCCTTCCACCCTCGCCCTCCTCATTCCCTTTCTCCTCTCTCCCCACTAACCCACCCCCTCTTTCTTTCTTTCTTTGTTTCTTTTCTCATCTTTGAAAAAACAACAAAAAAAAAAAATGCTTGGTCTTTCAACTGAAAAATATACACCTGTACGAGGAAACAAACGATTAACTATTATTTTACTCGCTATCATTTCATTTATTCTATTATCAGTACTTACATTTTCAAGAACCACATTTGGTTTAAGTTCATGTCGAACATTACGTACATTTAATGAAGCCGTTGCTTTTTCCACCTCTTATACATCTTCTTCTTCTTCATCATCTCATGGTTCCACTTTTATTAATTTAAATGATATTGAAGCAACAGCCAATGCAAAAGAACAACAAGAACATGTACTTATTCTTACACCACTTAAAAATGCATCACCTTATTTACCTCGTTATTTCGAATTAATTGATCGTATGACCTATCCAAAACATCTTATCTCTATTGCATTTTTGGTATCCGATACCAATGATGATACAGTGGCTCTTTTAAAAGAACAAGCCAATGTATTTTTAAATAGAAGAGATCCTGAACAACGTTATCATCATGTGGCTATTTATGAAAAAGATTTTAATTTTGAATTACCTGAAGATAAACGACATACATTTGAATTACAACCTTTACGACGTTCTTATATGGCACGTTCACGTAATTATCTTTTAACGGCAGCATTACGTGAAGAACATGCTTGGGTACTTTGGTTAGATGTAGATTTAGTCGATTATCCTGCTACGATTATGGAAGATTTAATGAGTGTGGATGTGGATGTGGTGGTTCCTAATTGTTTACGTGAAACAGAAGATAATTCATTTTGGGGTTATGATAAAAATAATTGGCAAGAAACCGAACAATCTTTAGCTATGCAAAAAGATCTCGACCCTGTAAGTTTTTTTCTTTCTTTTTTTTCTCTCTACCCTTTTTTTAAAAAATAAATAAATGGGGATGATATAATACATATCTCTTATTAACAAAAAAAAAATGTATATATATATATTTGTTTATTAGGAATATGTTTTATTGGAAGGTAAAAAAAAAAAGACTCTTTTTTTTTTTTTTGTTCGCTCCATCGATAAGGAGAGTGGAGTGTGGAAAAAACGAAAAAAAAAGGGGGGGGAAAGGGAGACATAACCCGAAGAAAGGATAATTAGGGAGGGAAAGGGGGGGGGGAAACACAAAAAAAAGTTGTTGTTAAAAACGCGCGGAGTTGAAAGAGAATGGGGATGTTATTCGGAGATTTAAAAAAATGAGAAGTTGTTTAATTCCCATTATATATAATAGGTTATTATGAATTCCTTACGAATCGTGATTTAATGGTTGATATGCCAACACATTTAGGAAAACTTGATAAAGTACCATTAGATGGTGTGGTAAGTAATATATATATATATATATTTATATACTAGAGAAAGAAAGAAAGAATAAGAATAAGAATAATAATAATAATAATAATGTGTTACAATTTTTAGGGTGCAACATTCACACTCGTCAAATCTGTGGTACATCGTGAAGGTGCTAATTTCCCACCTTATGTATTTCAACATCAAGTTGAAACAGAAGGTTTTGCAAAGATGGCCAAAGCAATGGGTTTTGGTGTTTATGGTTTACCAAGTTATTTAATTTATCATACCATGAATGGTTAATAATAACTTCTTCCTTTCCATTATTATAAACAATGTTTAATATAATACAAAACAACAAAAATACACACACACAAACAAAAACTCTTTATATTTTTAATAATCATTGTAATAACTTATATAGTATTCTTTTTCTATCCCCCCCACCCCCCTTTTTTTTTTTTCTCTCTCTTGTCATTTTGGGCATTTATAATCATATATTTCTATATTTATAAACATTTTATTTTTATTTTTAAAAATAATAATAATAATAATAATACTAATAACTAAAAAGAGATCGTCCTTTTTTTTTTTTCTCATCAAATTTTTGGCATATGAAAATATAAAGTAGGTGGGGGAGGGGGGATGTAACACACACACACATACATATATAATATATTTTTACAAACATAAAAAAAATAAGAGTGAAGATCTCTTTTTTTAACAATCAAAATGGCACGGACTTTTTTTTTTTTCATTTGTACAACAAATACACATTATATAAAAGAAAATATGTTTGTTTTAAAACCAGTTTAATGCAAAAAAAAAAAAAATAATAATAATAAAAAAAATAATAAAAAATAAATCTATACAAATGCAATCTATAAGAAAAGAGTTTTTTTTTTTTTTGATGCAAAAGGGTGTGTGTGTGTGTGTGTGTATGTGTTTATACGGTAATATGTTTCTTTTTTTTCGGTAGAGGGGAATGATAATTTCTTTTTTTTTTGTTGTTGTTGTTGTTGTTGTGAATGCAAATAAATAATGAACAAAAAATTGAGAAGGAATTAGAGAAGGAGAGAAGAAAGGGGGGGGGTAACAATTTTAGATATCACGAACAATAGCATGCATATCAAGACCTTCATAACAAATACGATAGACAGTTGTAAAAAGTGGGAAATCTTCAACCATATTACGTGCACTCAAAAATTCATTGACTTCTTTAGCAGTAAGTGTACCCTGGAGTTTTTGACCATTTAATAACTCCGCTTCTAATACATCAATAGGTTTGCCTGTCTTTGCAAATGCTTCAGCAACTTTACGATTACGACCACCCATACATGTTGTTAATAAATCAGCAACACCACATGATTCTAATGAAAATAATAAAATTAATAATTTAGTCTTTGATAAACTCTTTTTAAATAAAATAATATATATATATATATATATAAAATAGACATACCAAAGAAAGTTTCTGTTTGAACAACATCACCAAAGAAAGTTTGACCAAATTTACGCATTTCAACCAAACCACGACGTACAATAGCAGATTTAGTATTACTACCAAAACCAAGACCATCTGATAAACCAGCACCTACAGCCACTACATTTTTTAAAGCACCACATAATTGAACACCCACATGATCTTGAACCACATTAATACGGAAATAAGGAGCATCAAATAACTTGTGGAAAATTTGACCATCAGCAATATTAGTACAACCCACAGTCGATTCACAGAATTTTTCTCTTGCTACTTCATCAGCAATATTAGCACCACTTAAAGCAGCACAAGGAATATCCAAAATACGAGAAATTTCTTCAGAAAATAAACGTGTTCCTTGAGGTGTAATTTCTAAACCCTTGATTAAAGAAATGGCACGTGCATTAGGTGCTAAATGACCTTTCATCTTTTCACACACACCACGAACAAATTGATGAGGTAAAACGAAAACAATTAAAGAAGCATCTTGACAAGCTTCTACGACATCAGGAATAGCAACGACATTGGTAGGAAGGGATACACCTGCTAAATATTTAACATTTTCATGTTTTGTGTTGATAATTTCTGTCAATTTTTCACCATTGACATTTTCTTCAAATACCCATTGACGTACAGTAGGAATAAATACATTATTATGTCTTGCTGTATTTTCACCTACAATCTTGGCAATAGCAGAACCCCTAAAAAAAAATAATAATATAAAAAGTCAGCTATATATATAAGCGGGTGTTGTTGTCCTAGATGTCAAAAAAAAATTTTTAAAAATTTACCAATTGCCAGAACCGATAATACAAACATTTTCGACAGTCATGATTAAAATAATTTAAAGGTTTGTTTAAAAAAAAGAAAGTGTATAATATATATATATATATATATATAAAAGAAGAAGAAAAGGACGGATAAATAAGAAAAAAAAAAAAAAGTCCGTTCCTTTTATCTTAAAAAAAAAAAAAAAGAATCGGATCTTTTTAGTTTAAAACGAGAAAAAAAAAACGTTTTGCTGGATGTTAAAAAAAAAAATTTTCATGTGCCTGAACCCAACTTTGTTATGAACCTTTTGATTGTTTGATAATCATTCTCTAATTTCCTTTCTTATTTTGAACCCTTTTCTAATCAATAATGCAAAAAAAAAAAAAAAAAAAAAAACATGTGTAAAAATTATATAAATAGTATTTTTCTCTCTCTCTTTAATGAATTTAATAAGCATTTATTATTAAAAATAATCATCATCATTATATTCTTATTCTTATTCAAATAAATGATGATTGATAATAATTTTGGAGAGAATTGGATTTCCATTGAAACATGAATTATCAGGAACCACGGCTATTTTTTTTTTTTTGAGTATCTGGGTTCTTTCAAACCCGGATAACTGAATTCCGAATCCCGATAGACTATACATATAAAGGAGGGGGGGCAGTCAAATCGATTAGACATGGTGAACAGCTTAAAAAAAAAAACTCGGAATTTTAACTATCTATGGACTTTTTAATCTAATCCTCTTTTGATTATTATCCTTCTTTTCATCATCCCATATCAAATAATAGATAATATTATTATAATGAAAAAAAAAAATAATAATTATCTCACGGGGGGGAGAGGGGGGGAGTTGAATTGTTTAAATCAAACTTCAAAGTGAATTCAAATTATTAAAAAAAAAAAATAATCCATAAATGGTTCTTTTTCTTTAAAAAAAAAAAAACCTCAATGAATTATATAAAATCATGCATTTTCTTTATGCAAAAAAAATAAAAATTATAAAACTCCTCCTCTTTTTTTCTTTTGGGTTTTATCTAAGAAATAAAAAAAAAAAAAAAAAAAAGGGTAGAGGGTAGTTCCCGCACCGATCCTATAGATAAAACTACATCATAAGTTTTTTTTTTTTTTTTTTGCTTTGGTTAAAACTGAACTTGGTCTTTTATTGATTTTAAGAGGAGTCCATAATAAAACATTTTCCTTTTCCCGATTATTTTATTAACCTTCTTTTTCATCGGCCGAATGAGTTCTTTATAATTCTGCCTTTCGTCATTAAAAAAGATCCTTCTTTGATATTCTCTTCTTTTCCCCCCCCCAATTGAAACTAACACATAAATGTTTGATTTCATATTTTTTTTTATGGACATAAAATAATTAGAATAATAATTTATGATGAATGATAAGAAACAAAAAGAAAGTAGGGGGGGAGGGAGATCGGGTCACCAAAAGAGTCTTCCTCACACACACATACCCAACATTCGAATACACCTTTTATATATATATTTGAATGATTTATATAGAAAACAAAAATGATGTATCAAATAGAAAATCCATTCTATTATTATTATGATTCTATTTTTTCTTCTTCTTTATTAAATATAATGGATGTATCTATCCAATCTATATCTATCATTAAATATAATTATTATATATTTATATATCGATTATAGATAAGTAGTCATAGTTAACAAAAGGGTAACCCATTCACCCCCCCCCCCACTTTTGTGACGAAATAAAATAATTAAAACAGAAAACAGAAAAAGAAAATTATGAAATTTTCCCTGTTAAACAAGTGAATAAAAAGCCAAATGAATGTGGTGGTGGTGGTGGTTTTTTT
The DNA here is from genome assembly GCA_016758965.1 of Circinella minor. NCBI lineage: Eukaryota > Fungi > Mucoromycota > Mucoromycetes > Mucorales > Lichtheimiaceae > Circinella > Circinella minor. The sequence goes on from JAEPRB010000493.1 coordinate 10,094, forward strand.
TTTTTTTTTTTATTATCAGTGCATGATCATAAATTTCCGATATCATATATATATATATACTTCTCCAAATATAGACTATAATGGATGATGATTAGAAAATGATGGCTTTTGGCACCCCCATCACTTTTTATGACGTGCTAGTGTAACTTTTTTTTTTTTTTTTTACAGAAAATGTTGACAGATTTATCCCGATTTTGCACCCGGATTTAGACGGTTACCAAAAACAGGGACACTAAAAGCGATCCCGTCAAAATAATATATACATACACCATATGAAAGCATATTCTGTCTAGAACTTTAAATTTTTTTATTAAAGTTTGGGGGGGGAGGAGTGAAATAATAGAAATAAAAACGGGGGTTGGGTATATGAATTTTACATTTTTTTTTTTAAGAAACAAACCAAAAGGTAAAGCCCATCTCCCCAGAAATCAATTCTAGATGTAAAGTGATATATTATTCCTATGTGATTAAACTAGATAAAAAAAAAAAAAAAAGATAACTTATTTACTTGATATGACCCCTTTATATGAATGTACGGTGCAAAATATATATATATATATAGTGAGTTGACTCGTGATGCGTTCTTCATGTTACTACGTAAATGGAAAATGAATAGACAACTCTTTTCTATCAATGATTTTTTTTATAAAGATAGATAACAATAAAAGCTTGTTCAAAAAAAAATGTATAAGAGAATGAATATATAAATGCTTTACTACTTAAATGGCTGTATTTAAAATAATGTAGTTAACTCTTTACTGCCATATAAGCCATGAGGTTATCATTTAACCTTCCAATTAAGTGTTACGTAAATCCATTGTGCAGATAATTGATAAAAGTAATGTCAAAATAATATCTAAATCATTGAAAAAAAACCATATCGTTGTTACAACGTACTTATTAAGGTTCAATCCCTTTTTTTTTCTTCTTTTACATACGCAATGTAGTACGTAGATTTGAGTGATAATGGTTTTATTGTATAAAAATAGTTAATACTACCTAAGCGTATCATAAAGAAAAAAACTTATTATTAATATTTGAGTATATGCGACTCCTTATAACAAACACGAAAATGTATGAACAGCGCTACGTACTGATAACGTGTCAAACAAAAAGTTTCCTTTATCATCTTTTTCTTGTTGGTAATATATATGAATTCTCCCTTTTTTGCTTTGTTTATATCCTTTTTATATATGATTCATAAAAGTAAAATAACTTATTACTTGATTATATAGTTGATGTCTTGTGGTTAAAATTTAATAAATGGATGATATGTCAATGAATGATTTTAATACTATTTTTGTTCTTGTATAATAGAATTAGTAGCGTCGATTTGAGATTTTGTTAAGAAAAAAAAAAACAACCATCATAATAAAAGCAGTTAGAAATTCATCATTTTTTAGATATAGTGATAAGGAATTCTTTTTTTTTTTATCTTGTAGTGACATTTTTATAGTGTTTCAGATTCTTCCCGTTACTACGTAGTCAATTATTTTATCGTTTTTGTGATTCAAAAATCGTTTCCACCAGTTAGTTTTTGGCAACATGTTTACACGACCAAGAAAAGAAGGTCTTGGATCCTTTAATGTAATATTCAACTTTTGGAACTTCTCGGTTCCACTATTGAAGACACAACCTCTTTCTTATACTTTCATCACATTGCTTATAACTTTATATTTCTCATTCATCATCTTCAATATCCACTCTCACACTTTTTTTTTTTCAAAGTATTGATACGTTACAGGGACGCAACCTCTTTGGATACCCATATGTTACTATAGTCAATCAATTCTTGATTTTTCCTTGACTGTTATTATAGTTGATGGTAAGAATCTTTTAAATACATAACGTTTCACCAACACCAACAATGGACGGAACTGTCAGTAAATAAAATAAAAAAAAAACGCTTATTATTTATTTTTTGGATCACACCACTTAACAACTTTCAACGTCATCCTCCAATGCAACATTGTCGAGACACGGCCACAAAGGCCGTGATTTTTTTTTTTTTTTTTGCACATGTTACTTACAGCTGCTTATCCCTGAATGTGATGAAATTTTTTTTCTTCTTCCCAGTTCCTTATCCCATACAGTATTATCCTCAATCGACCCTTATTAAAGTATTATTTCTTTCAAAAGTTTTAATCAGTATCTTTTAATACTTTGACGATTTGAACAACGATAAAACGCGAATTTACGTACCCAACAAAAAATATCTCAATTTGAACAATTTTACCCGATTGGGTGGCCCCCCCTTGAACAATCGGCGAATTTTTTAGGTTTCCCTCAACGCGTTCATACAATCAAAGTGTGGCGCATATTCCATCATGCGAAAACAACGTCTCCCATTCCACTTGTGCTTCATATACCTACCTGTATTTTCTGTAAATAAGATACTACACCAGAACCATTTCCTTTGGAAATATTTTCAGAAGCGTTTGGTTTGACACGATACTGCTAATTGTTTTTTTTTTTTTTTTTTTTGGGTTCACCTCAATAAACTTTAGAAATCAAATCATGTTTGCCTGTCTCTTTCTGCTTGATCTTCATCAGCTTTAACTGTATACGTGAAAGAAATCAATATTTGATTCTTCTACGTAATGTCTTATTGCGACCCCCTATATTACATCTCTGGTATTCTGTCTTTTCAATAGGAGAATTTTTGGGACTTTAATGGTGTCAGTGTTCATGCCACGCTCCATTTTTTTTGTAGAAATATACATAAATTCCCCATTCTTAGGCTAGCTATCTATTTTGGTTTTGGTTTCTTTCTTCCAATCCTCTTTTTATATTTTTATTCCCAACAAACTTTCAAACTTGGATAAGTTATTTTCTACCCAAAAAAAAAAAAAAAAAAAAAATTCAACAAAAGAGTTCCCCCCCCTCCTTTTATTTTTTTCAGCCAGATTGGAACACAAAGCTTTTTTTTTTTCCAAACTCCTTTTTTTTTTTTTTATCAAACAAAATGCATTCTTTTTCGTCTTCTTTTGTATTATTACAACTTATTCGTCAAAATACAAAACGTTTATATACAACGAAAAATAAATATCAATGTAATCCAACACAAGAACTTGAACAAATATATCGTTTGGCTACACTTATTAATGAAACACAAAGTAATAATGAAAAAGCAGATCAACTTTTAAAATATCCAGCATGTCATGCCATTTTACGACGTATTTATGATCCTCATTTAAGACACCATATTTCTTCTAAATCCATATTGGCTCATGTACGTCTACTTGAAAAAGAACAACAAAAACAACAACAACAAGAAGAAGAACCGCCTATTCAAAATTTAAAAGAACTTTTAGATGCCCTTTCTTCACGTCAACTGGTTGGTAAAGCAGCTTTAAATGCAACAGCTACATTTTATTCCACTTTTTGTAAAACGGATCAACAAAAACAAATTTTTTGTCGTATACTTGATCGTAATTTAAAAATGGGCATGTCTGTTATTACCATTCAACGTTTATTACAACAACAACAACAACAACAACAGCAACAACAAGAAATACAAAAAGAAAATGATTCTAATTCTCAGAATCAAAAAGATCTTGATTATTGTAAAGAAATACCATTATCATTTAAAAGTGTTGCATTGGCAACAACAGCACCATGGAAACCACCCCAACCCGTATCTAATAATAAAAAAAAAAAAAAACAACAACAACAAGAAGAAGAAGAAGCATGGTATGCTTCACGTAAATTGGATGGTGTACGTTGTATTGCCCATGTACAAAGTCCAGAATTAATTACTTTTTATTCACGTACGGGACGTATATTTCATACATTACAAAAAGTAAAAGAAGCTATTCAAACACGTTTATTATCCATGTATCCTCATTCGACGGATGAGAAATTAGAAATGGTACCTTTTATATTGGATGGTGAAATTTGTGTCTATCGTCAAGAAGGAATGGATGATTTTTTAATGGCATTAAGACAAATACGATCACTTCAACAACCCATGTCCAATCCAGTCTATGAAGTATTTGATATGATGAATGTACAAGGTTTTCGTCAAGGCAAGGATTCGATTCGATTTATGGATCGACAAGAAAAGTTAAAAAAATTTATTCAATCACCCCAAGCGCATCTTCGTATGGTAAAACAGATTAAAATTGATACTGAAAAACAATTGGAAACATTAAAGAATAAAGCTATTGAAAATGGTTGGGAAGGTCTTATATTACGAAAAAATGTTCCATATGAAGGAAAAAGAAGGTAAAATTTGGTTTTTTTTTTTTCATCATGAATAACCCAATACTCCCTTTTCTTATTTCACTTTCTTCCTCTATACATAATATATACCCCCCCTTCTATATATATATAGCTAATCAAAAATATATATATATATATATATAAATAATAGTCGTAATATGCTCAAAATCAAAGAATGGGAAGATGATGAATATACTGTCAAAAGTATTGAAACTGGACGAATGCGACTTCCAAACACAGGACAAGATACACAAGTCATGACAAGTGTTATCATTGAACACAAGGGTAATTTTGTAAGCGTGGGATCTGGATTTACAATGCAACAACGAATACGATATTTCGAACATCCTGAACTTATTATTGGAAAATCTATCACGGTACGCTATTTTTCTGAATCCATTGGAGAAAGTGGTCAGCCTTCTTTACGATTTCCATCGGTAAAAGCTGTTTTTGAAGAAGGTAAACGTACTATTTAAAAAGATATAAAAAAATATAAAAAATAAAAATGGATGATTCCGGGGCCTTCCTCCCTTTTTTTTTTTTTTTTTTTCCCCAACTTTTTGTAGAATTCTTCTATTTTATGATTTCTACATTCGTCTTTTTTCCTTTTTGGCTGTACGACGTTTTTCCTTATCCTTTTCATTATTGGATCGTTGTTTTTCCAAAAGAATTTTATTTCTTTCCTTTTCGGCTTCAGATTGTTTTTTCAATTGTTCTCGTCGTTTTTGTTCTTGTTCTTTGATCTTATCTGCATTTCGGTTGGCAATCAACAATGGATCTATTCATATAAATAGAGAGAGAGAGAGAGAGAGAGAGAGTAGATACAATATTATTAGAAAACAAAACGATAACAATATCATTCATCCAATTTATTGCAACACTATTTAAATCATTATTATTACCTGTAGTATCATTACCACCTTTACTACTTTTATTATTATCCTTTTGTTCACCACTTTCATTTTCACGACCTTCATATCCATATTGTTGCATTAAACGTTCACGTTGCGCTTTTTCTTCTCTTGATAATTGTTTTGACATATTCGTTCGTCGTAATTCAGAATTAGCTTCCATTTCTTTAGCTGATTGTTCTTGTCTTACTCTTTCGCGTTCTAATTTTTTTTGTTTTGTTTTTTCGGGTTGGTATTAATAAAGAGTGAACAATAATGTAAATAAAATAAAACTAGATTTTACCTTGAATTTCTTCAAGTGCTTTTGCTTTTTCTTCTGCTCGTTTCTTTTCAGTATTATTTTGTTGTTCTTTCCAACCTTTCAAAATATTTTCAATTACTTTATCCGTATTTTCATCCTAATAAATAATATATATATATATATATTGATACAAAAGGTCAAAACCGAAAAATTAATAATAATAAAAGAACTTACAGTCGTTTCAGCTAAAAACTCGGCAATAACTTCATGTTTTTCGTCATCAGCAATGGTATCATCTTCAACAATACCTGCAATATAAGCAGCTACATCTTCGTCTATTCCAAAATGTAAGGGAAAGGGAAGAAATCAATTTTATTTTTTATTTTTTTCATTTTGTATTAGAATATTATGTATAGACTCACAAATGGTGTCTTTTTATTTTTATTTAAACAATTGTAAGAAGAAAAAAAAATATTATTATTATTATTATTTTTTACCTTTAAGTTGTATCGAAGCAAGTTGTTCAGTGACTTGATCAATCATGAGATTATAATATATATATTATTAACACACCCTAAAAAGTTTGTTACGCAACAAAAAAAAAAAAAAAAAAAAAAAAAAAAAAAAAAAAAAAAAAAAAGTTTTATTCCTGCAATCAGGCTATTTTTTCAGAATCCTAAAAAATTGTTCGCCTTGGTATAAAAATATATAAACCAAAAATAACATTTTCTTTTGTTGATATTGTCATAACAGAAGATTTATATTTTGATAGCTTTTATTTAACTTTATAAAAATATCTTCATAACAAACTCTTTTTCTATATATTATAAATAAAATATAAGAAATGAATAGAATGGTCTTTGTGTCTTTATTACTCAATTTCTTTTAAACTAGGCATTATATATATATATACATAATGTGTATCCTCTATTTTTGTTTTTTGAGTCATGATTTTTATCTTGTCAATCCCCTTACTTAATATGTTTCTCTCTTTAAGGAACATTAAGACATCTATCATTTTAATGTTTCTCAGGTTAGATTAATTCAATTTCCGTCTTTGGATATATTTTTTTTTTCTGCAATGAAATCAAGTAGTATTCTTTCGATTTTATAAATACCTCCCCGCATAACAACGATAAATAACAAACGATGTCTTCTGATTCAGATAAATTACGACTTGCATTAAGTCGACATTTTGTTGATTCTGGTGAAAAAGAAAGGTTATTTTTCTTTTTTAGAGAGAAAAAAGACGGGAAGGAAAGATTTCAATGGATAAATAACAATGGAGCTGTGTTTTTTTTTTAGATTGATGAACCTATTACGAAATCGATTAGCTGAGTCAGGTTGGAATGACACTTTATATGCACAATGTCGTGGTATGTTACACTTTATATTAATTTTTAATGGACGTCGTCATCGTTATTATTATTATTATTATTATTATTATAGAATAGTAAATAGAATAGAATATTAAAGTGACACATTTTTTTTGGGGGGGGAAATATGTATATATATCAAAAAATAATAGAAACTGTTCGACAACGTAAACTTGAAAATGTTACATTGGATGAATTAGTCAAGGAATCATCCGATTTTGGACGTAGTAAGTTTTTAAAGAAGTATATTGCTATGGAAGGAAAGGATATGTGGATTTAAATGAAAGAAATCTATTTATTAGGTTCAGTAAATGAAAACATCAAGAAAGAATTACTTGTGCAAATCAAAAAATATCTTGATACAGCATTCGATTCATAAGCCCCGAAAAGAGAGAAACCTTGTTTTTTTTTTAATGATGATGGAGGGGGCATCCAAGCCTATTGCCACAGGCACTGGTTCGGTCCTTAATAACCTGGTCATATCAAGATCACTTGGTTTCGGGTCTAATCCATGGTACTTACCCATTAAACGTAGTCGCTTTCGCTAAGTATTTCT
>JAEPRB010000494.1:0-17295 GCA_016758965.1 Circinella minor
GGGCTCGTCTATTTGCACCCCCCCTCTTCCACATAAAAAAAAAATCTTGCACCCCCCCTCCCAGGTCCGGCCCGGGATTCACCCCCCCTCTGCAAAAATAAAAAGGTCTTTTTGAAAATAATTTACGCACTGGTTTTTTTCTTATTTATATCTTATATGGAACCAAGAAAGGAAAGGTGAAACAGGAAAAGAGAAGAAAGAGACAGTACAAAAAAAAATAGTTGAGAAAAATAATTAATTAGTTAAATCGAGTGTTTCGGGATCAGAAGAACAAATAGATTGAACATCAGCATCGCCAGGAAGGGAGACCTCACTATAAATTCGGATGGATCGATCGAACACATCTTTGAATAATGGGTACCACGGATCAACAGTTAATACCTCTCTTTTTCTTCCTCGGTTTTCATAATAGAGTTCGGGCCATTGAATACACGCGTCATGTTTGATTTTTACAAGAATAATATGAGCATGATGAAGATGCAGTGCTATTGGATGTGTGCGCTTTGATTCGAATGGGGTAAGTTGGAGAGGAAAAAATGTATTGGATTCAAAGCCGTAGAATGCGATTGGAGCTTTGAATGTGTCAGAAGCAATCTGAGCACATTCGGGAACGCAAAACCATTCATTGCTATGTGGATTGAGGATCCCTTTAATACGATGTTGATCATAACTTTTATAGATACCGTTAATGTTTGTCAAATAATGTCTTAGCATTGCATCTTTTATATCAACATATTTTCTTTCGTCACCAAATAATTCAACTGCCAATGCTCTAAATCCACAGTTTCCATCTCCAATTGGGTCATACACTTCGTCTACTTCAAGGTGAGGGATCAGGTTATTGGTTACCATATTTATATTTGGCACAATGCTGGTTTTACGAGGTGGAGTAGTGGATGATGGTGATAATGAGTTTAATTGTAAGTTATCTGTGGGTTTACACTTTCCCTTCCTATAATTTAATTAATTATGTATTAGATAACATGTTAAATAGTATCAATTATTAGAAATAAATAAATACCAAATTTCAGCAGATTTACGACCAAAACTAGTTTTTGCTTTTTTTTTACTTTCTTGTTCCTGATATTCTAAAGCAATTAAGTCACGTTTTTTGTGTTTTTCTTGATCTTTGCCTCTGCCTTTCTTTGGAGCATTTTTTGGCTGCTGCAAGTCTTCAAGATCCACAAAAAGATCATCATTGATTGCCTGCAAGCGTTGTAGCAAAGTTTTACGTTGTTTTTGATCAGTATATTTGTGAAGCAAGGTGTTAATACGTGCGAGTTCATCATTAATTTGGTCTTCAACATTAGGTGGAATATACGATTCTGTTATTGCAAGAACATTATCCACATCATTCGTATTCGTATTTTCTACATAATTTAATTGAAATATAATTCTCAATATCAATATCCTAAAAGGTGTTATGGTTAAAATTACCTTCAGGTGCAGTTGTTTCTGGGTAAAGATGCCAACGTCTAGGAATCAAACTTAACGGAATTGCTCCGGTGGTGGGTAGCATATGACAACATGGGATATTGTAATGAGCTTTAATAGCACATCTACAAATATTTGTTTTCAAAATATTTCGGTGCTTAAGCTCATCACGGATGGCATAGAATGCAAATTTGGATATATTACGCTCCAAATTTACTAAGCGTTCTTTTTGAGATTCAGGAATATGGGGATTAACAGTGAAGTATTCTTTATCATGCTGCTGTTTCCATGCTACGTTCTATTGTTGGGTTACAGAAGAAATATACGTAAGTAATATGTATGAGTAGATCGTGTTTAGGTTTTATACATACTTTCAATCTATAGTGTTCATCGATTTGCTCAAAAACAGAGAATAAATTTCCACTTGATGATTGAATTGACCTTTTTAGATCAGCATGAGATCCTTCAACACGATTTGTGCTGTTATTGCCAAAATGAACTATATTTGCAATATCCCGTCCAACCCATTTTTCACGGAATTCTAGTTTTCTATTTTGTTTTATTCAATGTATAAAGAGTCAGTTAATTATTGTAACTAATAAATATATTCTATTATGGTTTACTTACTCTTTTAAATATTTGATAACTTCAGCTGGATTTTTAGCTTTTTGGGCTATTTCATTATACTTGGCCAATGCTTTAGACTCAAACTTTTCATCTGGAATTACACACATATCTTCAAGTTCGTCCTGATATTGGTCAGTCATTAAAAAGTTAACTGCTTTTTCAAGCTCCTGGTAATCATCCTTGACATCAAAATGTTTTTGCAGTTTTGTCTTGAAATTACGACGTAGGTGGATTTTACATAACAATTTTTTTGAGTTCGGAAAAACTTTATCCAAGGCTTTTATCAAAGCACCTTCACTATCTGTGATAAAGGTTTTCGGAGATGCAGACTGATTTGATGGCCAAACAATATTTTGGAGACGTTGAATAACCCATTCGTAAGTTTCATTTGTTTCTTGAGATACCCATCCACCAGCAATGCAAAATGTTTTTAAATGTGGATAACCAATATTACCAGTGCCAACAATATTCACAAAAGGTAAACGATGCTTATTTGTCTTATACGTCGCATCCAAAACAACAATCTCAGGGAACTTGCGAGCTAAAGCAATAGCCGAATTATGCGCAAAAAAAAGAGAAAGTAAAAACCGCTTTTCCCCTTCTTTCTTTGACTGAAAGTCTACTTCATACCCTTTCTCTTCTAATTTTTTGATCAAATTGAACATCGTATGTTGTGGATCATTGTTAAATATGGTTTGACGTAAGTTTGATACTTTTTTTGGATTAATGATCTTGCCTTTACTGGCAAGGAATGACAAGATCGAGTTATTTGTTGCATGACTTTTGATCATGCTTATGACAATGGCTTCTTCTTCTGTGTCAAGACAGCGCGCCATGGAGTATGATGAAATTTCTTGTGCAAATTTATGATTATGCTCTCCATCAAAGAACGACACAATACGCCATTGCTGACTATGTACATTCAATGGTCGAAGAACCATATTAAAAGGACATCCAAAACGCTGTGAGGTCACTTCTCGGTGTTTCATTCCTGTTGAATCCATATGTCTAAGAACTTCACCATTATCGTTGGCAACAAATTTTTTTGGCTTTGAGTATTTTTGTTCATATTCATGAACGTCGTTATTGGCAGGTTTACCGTAATGTTTGCAACCAAGAACCATTTTTCTTTTTTTACTTGAAAGATCGCTTCTGGCTGTGTATAGCGCGATTCCATTTTTTTTACCCCATTTAAAACAAGCATCTCTGGCAGCATTATAATCGTCCCATGTTTCTTGGAGTTCATTAGGAATTGAGTTAGAAGATTTCGACATTAGTATGAATGACAGTTTTTTTTAAAAAGAAGATATTTTTTCTGCAAGAGAAGTATTATATAATGTATTCATATTTCTCTTTATATATATATATGACTTATATTACAGCATGGTAGATCGCCGTTAATATTGTCCTTATTCATATCATTTTGCTGCTATTTACTTTCTATGTATGCTATCATATACGACATATCTACGTTTTAGTATATAAATTTTCATTTGGTGATAATTAATTAAAAACCGTTTGCATTGATTAAATTCAACTTTTTATTTATGCAGAGGGGGGGTGAATCCCGGGCCGGACCTGAGAGGGGGGGGTGCAAATAGACAAGCCCTTTCTTTATGTCTTTTGTTTGTTTGTTTGAAATTATGCTTGAATACAGTGTTGTTTTATGGGAAGCCTCTTCCAAAGTGTTATTTAACGTATTGAATAATCGATTATGCATAGCCCATTATCGTGAGAATATTATGAGCGTTGGTAGATGAGTGCTGAAGAGGTAATTAGGTTACTGGTTGTATTATTCTAGTTGAACGTGTAAGGGTATATAGGTTCAACGTGTGTGCGTTCACCATCTGTGCTATCAACATTTGCATTTTCTGTGGTAGATTCATCACAGATGGCCTTTGTCCGCTCGTTTTTGAGTGTAAAAAATATGTACTGACGATTTTCTAACCCGCTACGCAGGATACATGATCTTGCTTTAATTACTACCGAAAGGTGAACACTTTCATAATGAGGGAGTAGACTATTAAAACTGATCTTGTTAAACTCGTTTTGCACCAAGAGAATAACAAGCCAACAAGTTTCGAGTTTTAGCAAGTTAATAAGCTTTCACACGGTTTAATAAGTTTTAATATATGGATTATGGCCTTCCATTTTGTTTGTATTGACCTCAATCCATGTTATTACACATTCGTATGAAAAACACCAATTTTAAACACCCATTAATATCAGCCAAGATTTTGTATTTATTAATTTGATTTAAACTATTTTAACATCTAGCGCTACTATGTATAATACATGTATCATATTTAATTGTAAAAGCAATATAATTGTTGGTTGTAAATTATACTATTGATAGTATACTGTCTGTTTACTACCCATATCTTTTTCTAATCCTTTTTGATGTTCGTCGTGTTGAAGTTGAAACTTCAAGAACTCATTTCTCAATAATAAAGCTATTGTTTGGATCGCAATTCTCTTGATTGTTCAAACTATTATTTTTAAAGTCGTAGTTTGTCTAACCTCCCGCTATCTCGAGCTCCTACTCTACCTTCCATTCTTCTTGCTACTTTTCCACCGGATGATCTGGTTGCTGCTGCTTGTACAATAACGTCAATATTATTTCTTCTTTCATATCATGCGACTAATTGTCGTATTCCACAGTTGCTTCATCGTATACAACACTGTCATCTAAATTGTTATCACATGATTCTTCCGTCAAAGAAGCACTTCAACCTTCATCAGCAAAAATTCTGGAGTTTGTTCTTATACTTCGTTGTGTTTCAAATCGTGTAGTTGCTATGACATATTGCATGGAGTATTCTGAAAGTCGGCCAATTATCTATAGGAGTAACATCAGTGACAAACTAATGCCCATACCTTTATTTGTAATAAAGCTTGTATTTTTGTCTTTTAATAGCTATACTTGCTCTACCTCTGCCATCTGATACTACTGGCTCTACAAACTCTGTATTAGTAATACTGCTTGTGGATTTCCGATGAAAATACCTAAGTTATTAGGACTATTTACAATATCATTTCACTGATATTTATAATTTACCAACCAAATTCATTTTAAAGATAACCTACTTTCGTTGTGACTGATAAGATCTTGTAGACATTCCTTGCGTTACTATAGAAGGTAAAGAAGAGGACAGCGCAAACCTTGTGCCTTCATTTTCATTTTGCGAGCCGTGCTTGTATCTTCATCCAGATGCAACAAAGCTCTTTTAACCAGAATGCAAACAATAATGTGCAGTCCACAACCCATCACGCAATGATAAATCAAGATGCAAAACCTCCTTTGCTTTAGCTTCATAAACTTCTACTGCTCGTAATCTGATAGTTTGAGATATTTGTCCATTTGTTGTTGTTGCTGGTAACCTCGCTGTTTAAGACGATCTTCCATAACCCCTCCCGAACTACCCGCATCAAGTACGTCGTCAAATCATTTCGGACACTCAAGGTCCCCATCAAGAACGTGAAAAAAATATGCTGTCCAGATGGTCGTTGTTGATGTTTGAGACCACGTACTTGCTTCCATTAATCGTAACTTATGGTTTGTGACAGAATCATTGTATTTGTATCATGGTCTTTCTTCATCATTTGTTTCGTTGAAATCCACCAGAAATGATAATTTCGTTGTTCTTCACTTTCTTCATTAGACATGTTTATTGCTTTTTTTTTTGTATGGAGAACAAAGAGGCCTTAATCACACTTTGGGAATTCGTTGTTGAAAGAGTAAAAAAAAAAGACTTTGCAGTATTGTACTATATTGCTCCGCTCATTTTTCGGGTTCTCACCGAATCCTGTTACTTAGCAACAGGTAATAGTTTAGATTCACTTTAATCATCAGATAGTACGTGTTTTCATGATTTTTTCTCCTCATGTACGTACAAAAAAAAGAAAAAATTATTAGTAAGATAATAATGGATACACTATATAGTGTTTGTATGAAAATATGAAATTGTTATCTTTCACGATTTGAAAAGACGAGACTGAAACCTGTTTACGCGTAAGATGGTAGCATATACCTATTGCATTCAAAAAAAGCCGGTTTCACAAGCAATATACTCATTATAATGAGCTGTGTCTGTGAGTGAAAAAACGTGTTCAGCCGTTATTAAGAAGCTTTCTTTGGTGATGATCAAATAAAAATTTATTTAACGATAGGGTTTTGGGGTCCAAGACAGATTAAGCAGGAAAATATCGTTATATCGAGCGAGCAAATAAGGTCTTTATTTTTTAAAAAAGGAAATAATACTAGTTTGTTAGATTTTTCGACCTTCTAAGTTTAGTTTTCAAACTTTTTGTTAAGCAGTTTAATAATCTGAACATCAAATTTATCTTCAGGCGTTGCCTTTACTAAAAACAAATCAACGTTATTTTGCTTCTGCTTCTTTCTTATAAAAATCAGTTTTCTTTTTGCTTATTACTATGCAAATCCAACTTGTTCTTTGTCATTTAGCATAGCTTTACAAACAATAGACAGTTTTTGATGCTTATTATAGTATGGTAATCGTATTTTTTTCTTCTGGGGCATCAGGATTTATTATATATGATAATGTGGTTCTAATTTAATTAGAACTAATATGACAAGACATATTTAATAATAAAAAAACTATGCAAAGAGAAAAAATAATCAATATATTATTATAGTTTATTTATAGTATGAACAATATAAAGTTCTAGAGCTTTCTTCTTTTTGCAAGACATATAGATACAAGTAAGGCCCAAATACATATGAATGACATTTTATCCGATCATTATAACCAGATCAAGAATTCGATATACGTAACGATATACTTTTGGTCTGACGGGGTGTATAGTTATATCAAGCGAACAGCACATTGATTATACTTAGATTAAATAATAATAAAGAAATAATCTCCATATTACTTCTTTGATCCACCATTATTCCTTGTATTTCCATTTTTGTCCTGCTTGTCAATAACACGTTTCTTTTCTTTTTGAAAATTTCCGTCTGATCCTTGAATTACCCGGTTTGATGCCACTCGTTTTGACGATGATTTGTGAGCTTTTCTTCTTTCAATGCACTTATTGATATCTTTGTTCATATCAACAATAATTTCTAAAACAGACTTTAATTAGTTTTTTACTTATATTATAATATATTGGATGCTAAAAGCTAAATGTATTACCTTTATCTGCCATAGATTTTGCATAGTAATACCAAGGCAAGAGATTTCAAATGGCTTATTGGGAAGACGAAAATCAGATAATTGAACCATCGCATAAATATGTTTGGCCTTTATGTTCATTCGATGAGTACGACATAAATATCCTTCTACTATTAATCCACATACACACGGTTCACGAACACCTAATTTCACCAATTCATTCAACATATTCTTCATCATTCCAACTAACTTATACAAATCTGAAATACTGGAGCCGGGTCTTTTTGCTTCCACAACAAACAAATCAAACTCATAGTCTGATACGTGATGAAATACAGCAAAATTAGTATTTCTTGTTGATTCTAAAGCCGAATTTGTCCGTTAAATGATACATTATTGTTTGTTATTAATTAGATGTTGATCATAGTAATTGATAAAACGGAGAGAAATATAATTACCATTTATGACCCAATTATTTACAATTGTCAACAAAGAGAGCATGTAAGGGGGTATGAAGATAAGTATGAACCAAAATATCTTCTATTATATCATTTTCATTCTACGTTTTAACACCCACGTAAACATTTAGTACATACACAAATGAGTACATAAAATCATTTTATTTCTTGATTGACATTCCTTGGTATGTATTGATTAATAAACGTAAGTCCCAAACATCAAGATTTTTACGCTGTCGTAACTATATTTAATTTTATTAATAAGTGTCAGTAACAAAAACAGTAAGGAAATGACTATAACGATAAAAAGAACAATCATAGTAATAAAAATTACAGTACCTCTACAACTTTATTGCACCACAGACTAACGTATGGGGGGATTGTAGGACGCAGCCAATCCCCATCAAGAACAACACATCGATCACCTAATACACGATCGCTGTTATCAAACAAGACAAATATCAAGCTCCTGAGGTAGTGTTAGCAATTATAAATGTGCACACATTTACCCCTTTAACGTTTTTTTAATACTTTCCTTTGACTTCAACTTTTTTTTCTCTCATTTATAACCATAGTCCCTCCCAAGAAAAAAAAACAATTTACCTGCATTTCGCAGCATTCATATAACGATATTCGGTAGCATGACCAGCAGTAGAATCGTACCAAGGCTCAGCAGAAATAGTAGGTTTAGTATAGATAGGGTGTAAACGATCAGTGTGAATCCATGGACCATACACTGCGCGAAGAGTGAGGTATCAAACTATTTTGAAGAAGTATGATAATTGTCTAGATACCGTTAGGCGATCATTGACGAAATAAATAAGCTGCACGATTTAAAACTTTCACAAGAATGATACTTGTTCGATTCGTCGTTGTTCTCTTGGATGGATTTTTTTTTGGTAGCTTTAAGTAGAACAGAACGATTTTCTACAGTTATTGGATGATACCATTCTAGATTAATTCATATTAAATAATAATACGTAATAATTAGTTAATAACCTTAACAAATAGTAACGACAATAACTTTTATACTTTGTTTTAATACCTGTTCTTCTTTCTTCATCTTTTGTACACTTAATACTTCAACAGGATATGTAATTTTATATTTGCTACCAGGTGATAGCTCAATACTTTCAGATGATACGTCGTTTTTGGTCAGTGACACTTCGCTGCTACTGACACTCACTACATCATCCTTTTCACTATGTGGATGATAAAATAGTTGAATGGATATGAATAAAGAAGAACCATAACAGTAAGTGTACCAAATGAAATTAGACTATAAGAAAGTCAAATCTATTACCGATCAATAACCTCTCGAATTGCTTGATTAGCAACAGGTGCCATTGCAGTTGCAGCTTTTATACTCTTTAAACAATGTTTATTAAGAGGTTCTGCCTATATAGATATTCAATAAACAATTATTATTGTCCTTATCATAGTTATTTTATCATTTACTTTTTTATTTTTGCATTTATTTTATCATCATTATATCTATATTTACCAATAAGCATATTTCTTGCCAAATAGCTGGTTGGGAGTCTGGAGCAGGTACTAAAAATGTATTTGATAATATTCGTCAGTTTCTTTAATTTTTTTAGAAAAAGGAGGGCTTAAAAAGTTTATGAGACTGTTCTACCTACTTGGTCTTGATATCAGGTCGCAAAACACCTAATATCTTTAAGACCCACCTGCTCCATATACTGTCCAATTTGTAGATTTACTTTAAAGACTTGAACTTGAATCCCAAGGCGAAGGCTTTTGGTGTAGGGATTAGTGTTCCCTTACAAAAGTCGATAACTCTACTTTTAACAGTAAGTATAAAAAAAGATAAAAATTTAATGTTTATCCTCTTTATATATAAATCTTTTTTCTTTGTGAGTCCTCCCGATTACTTGTTAAATACCCTGGTAACCTGGATAAATTCCTTCTTCTTCCGTGATTGTTGGAGAAGGCTCGTCTGCCATTATTAAAAAAAAAGAGCTCCAGAAACAAAGGAGCTCTTTTTTAATTTAATGCAGCAATGGCAGCCTGATCATCCAGTTAAAACCCAGTTGGTTACGGTGGCCCGCATGTTTTTCAGTGCCCCTCTTTGTGAACTGGCGAGAGCAATAAGCTGAAACCAACGCGTGTTCAAACGAGCCAGAAAAACCACCCGTTCGACCTATACAGCACGTAGAGTTGTATATGAATCTGCACCAATAACAAAATATACGGTACACTATAGAATGAGATTCTAGTACGTGTCACCATGAGTTTTAACTGATCCACTTGGTACCGCACAATTTAGAAATGGCTTATGAAGCAAGACTTTCAATCAAAGACACGTATATGCACAGGCTTTATTTAGAATAAGAGTGAGAATTCCATGTTACTGTGGAGTGATCAAGGACGTAACGAACATTTTTGAATCGCTAACTACCTAGTAATCATTTATCCTGTTTGATTCATGGTGGAAAAAAAAAGTGAGATGTCAACAAAAATGGAGAAGGTGTAAAAGAAAAGTTTCAAAAAAAAAAAAAATTCATTGTCTGATTGAATAACTCTGCTGTTCGCAGCAAAAAGCTACTTTTTGATTATTTTAAGAAATACCACGCTTAAATCTCTTTCATAGCAAGGACATAAAGCTCATAGTCAATATTTTATCAGTACCTAAAAAAGTATATTATTATTTTTTAAATACATGACATATTTAAATAAATAACAACTACACCAAGAAAAGAAGAATCAGCATTGTAGTCCTTTATCTTTTTAATTACTTGAGTTATCCCAGTTCCATTTGGCTTTTAGAGTTGTAAGCAGTCCTTTTTAGCTGATCGAACAACAATCATAAATAAAACTTTAATGTCATACATGTCAAATATAACATGTTGATAAAAACCGTATAAAACATAACGATTCAATATATGGATTACCATTATCCATCAATTATATTATATTCAAGTAATAGTACCAGCAAATTGAATATGCTTTTTTTTTAATGTCTATGAGAGCAACGAACAAGGAACACCTGAGAGTAGATTACATTATCATGCTAATATTTTTGGAACAAGAGTGTTGTATGATTAAAAATTATGTTTATACACTCTTTACACTAATCTCACTAAATAATTATTTTAATTGGCAAATATGGCTCGGCTTTAGAGTTTAATAATATCATATTTCTTCACCCCCCTCTGCCAACAGCTATTATTTACTACGCTTTCTTTAAATTAGAGTTTCGTACACACTTCCTAATAGGGTCACATCTACCCTTTTTTTCCAAATTAAAATACTATCACATACGTAAAAGCAATTTGGTTATGTGAAAGCAATGCATTATATAAATAAATACATAACTCCCCCAACAACAACAACAACAACAACAAAAATTACATAAATAGCACCAATTTTTTTTTCTTAAAACTTTTTTTTTTTTTTATTTCTTCTAAATAATAATTTGAACAACGAAAAAAAAATATGGGTGTTCTTCCAACTGAAATTAATCCCATTACATCTCATTATGCTATCCGTATTCCTGGTTCAGCACCAGGCGATCTATCAAAACATATTTTAATCGACAAAAATCATCAAAAACATGATATTTTTTATAATTCTTATGGTTTTCACAAGTAAAGTATTTATTTTCAAACTAAAAAAAAAAAAACATGCATATTTTTGGCGGGCCGTGATGAGCATTTTTTTTTTTTTTGGCATAACACGCATACTGATAAAGTATATATTTATATTGTAACAAGTCATTTGATACATCATTATTTAGCAGCATTTGCCTTTGGTGCAGATACAAAAAGATTACAAGAAATTTTCGATTTCCATGCATCTTATCAACGTCCTATTCCTCCTTCAATTACAACATTAACAAGAGACACTTATCGAAAAGAAATTCGTAATCGAGACGCATATACAAGTTATCTCAATTTATTTACAGATGAAATTGAGAAATATGGCGTATTAAAAACAGTGCGGTATTGGATTTTTAAAGATGAAATGTTAGCTCAACTGCTTGGCGGCTTATATCATCCATTGATTCATTTGGGTTATGCAATCGAGTTTAATTTACCCAAGGTAACTGCAGAAGCTTTGGCTATGATGGCTTGTTGTGCAGATTATCCTGCGCCAGTTATGAAACATTTAAATGATAAAACAGAAGATGGAGAAGAATTGAAACAGATTATGAATGGTACCGAAACGGCCTTAGATATTTTTCAAACACTCTATAAAGATTCTGATTTTGATAATGTTATCAAATATACAGATGAAACAAAGGCACAAAATGTTTATGATAATTCAGTAGTTATTAAAAAATTGCGTGAATATGCTAGTCAATGGCATTACAAAGGTAAGAGGGGAAAACGTGGTGAGGGTGGTAAATAATGTTACTTGTTATTATTATCTTTATAAGAGCACTAGAAATAATTTTGTATAATTTAAAAATATAGACGCCGGATCTAGTTTGGAAGAACTCTTTATCTTTAGTATTCTTTTATTTGTTGCTTCAGGTATTCGTGAACAAGGAATCAAACTGGATTTTTTCTTGGCTCACGCAGTCACTTCTGTGCATGCAATCTATACAATTTTACCTTACTTGACACCTATTCAAGCTGAATTATTACTTCGTGCCCACTTTGCAGAAACATTAATGTATTATGTTGCTCGAGGTCGTCCAAGTCTTCAATTGGATTCACTTGCAAACTACATATCATCTCAAGTTATTGAAGATAGCGAAAATGCATGGCTGGATGTCATCCATCTTGCTCTTAAAGCGCAAGAATCTCACTGCATAAAGGCTGTACGTGCCATCGCCACTGCTCAAATAGCTTATGGTAATCCTTCTTCTTTTGGTAATGATATTTTGCTTAAGGCAGCTCAAGTCATTGTGGATATTGGTGGTAAATCGAGTGTTCCAAATGTTGCTTGGAATTTTGCTGGTATTGGATTTAAAGAGACTTGGGAAAATTCACAAAATGATATGCGATGGTGAAGAAGATTTCGTCTCTCTTTTTTTTGAAACACGAATGACTTATGCAGTATATATTATAACTGGATATTACTCTTGTTAATGATTAACCATTAGTTTATCTTATGTTTGCTTTTGAAATAAAACATTATTATTTTATATTGTATACTTTTTAAGTTGGAGATTAAAACTAAAAAGCAAGACAATTTGGTTTTTTATAAAATGCAAATAAAAAACGCAAGTCGTACGTAGACCAAGAAAAGTGTTAAATATTGTTATATTGTGCATAATTTCTCATACTAATTTATAAATTATTGTTGACATGGAGCACTGTATATGTTGCTGATAATAAAATCGGTTAATTGACGATTTCACGGAATATATGGAGGGATAGAACTCAAATATCCTATTTTATTAATCTACTATATATTACATTCTTAACATCAACCTATTATAACATTTTCTTTTTATGTTTTACATAGAAAGAGAAAAGAGTTGTGATTATCTTTTTGGTTTCAACGTGAATCGTTTTTTTAAAAAAGAGGTACGTACCATTTGACTAAAAATCAAAACACTTGTAATATAAGAGCTTTTGTATTTAGTTTAATTTGTATATAATAAATATAACAATATAAAAATGAATACTTGGAAATCAATGAATATTAAGATTATTTTTCCAAAACGTTGATATCAATGCTAGTTATAGAAGCATAGATGCGCCGAAAGGTCATGCTCTTTGATATTGCTGGAATTAAAAAACATTAATCTATAGATTCAGGCAACTTTCAGTTTTCCAACATTTCGTGATGCTCCAAAAGACGAAAGTTTTATTATCAATGTACTGTTGTAGAACTGGAAATAAGCAGGTGCTTTACATCAATTTTCATTACTTTATATATTTGTTAAATTTGATGTAAGCTTGATAGAAAAATAAGAAAATGGTTTCCATTTCCATATAATACTATATTATGTTTTAGTATATTTGCCCCATTTTTATTTTAAACTTAAAGAATATCCACAATATGATATTATTTGTCAATTTAGCTTTCTCTTGACAGTTTCCATTCCAGCTGTTCTAGTATTATTGTTTTTCATAATGTTAAAAAGCATTAATGAAAAGGTCAAATAGCTGAGAGTTGTATAAAAAAATGTCTATAGTGGTCCGTGCATATTTTAAAACTTTATTATTCTAGATTAGTTATCGACTGATATTCTTTGTTGAAATGAAGAATAAAAAGGATTTTTCTTAAAAAAGATATAATAATAGTTACAAATATATTAATAAGAATATGTTATTATTTTTTATAGAAGCAATTTTAAGCCGACTTATTTTATTATATGTGGTAAATTTCTATAGTAACGCGTTTTTTTTTTTCACTTTCTTTTCTCTCACCTCTTTTTTTTTTACAGTATGATTCGCTCTACAAGATATCTTGCTTCACAAGCCACTACTGCACTTACTTCCATTGCCAATCCCACCAGCAATGTTCGCCGCATTCGCTTGGTGGTGAATCCACCTACCCCCATTCTTACTTCTTCTCCGATTTCTACTTCTCCTCCTACTTCTGAACACGTCTTTGCTATTCCAGCTCCTGTTCGCAGGACTGTTGATCATTGGACTGCAATTGGTAATGCTCATGCCTTTGCTTCCAGATATTTATGCTTAGTGACTGGTAATTGTACAATAAAATCCATTGAGATCGATTCCCATCTTTTTTGAGCTGGTTTTAATGGTTGAATTAATCCAGCTGGCTTCTTGTTTGATCCCTTGTTCCTTTGACAGCTATCACATGTGCTAATATATTGTCGTACAGACTTTGCAATATCAGGCCAATAGAAATGACGTTCGACCTGTTCAATAGTGGCGTCAATTCCCCTGTGATCTGCTGATGGCAAATCATGATGATCTTGTAAAATACTTTTGAGTATTTACGGCATTCGTGGTACTATGAGCTGGTGATAATCTTTTCCATCAGGATATCGGTATAGTAATTGATCTTGTAATTTATATCCAGAGACTTCAATTCCACAATGAAGTCGGTCCCATAAGTCTTTAGTAAAATCATCCTTACTATACTTGTCCTTCACTTTATTTTCCACCATGGTTGTTTTGTGAAGTCTGGTGACGACTTGCAAGACAAGGAGACCCCCTCTCGCCTATTTTGTTCAATCTCGCCATCGAACCTTTATTACACTCTCTACAACTGGATGATAACTTTCATAGATATACTTTTACCACTTCCGACAAAGCACCAGCATCTCTACCAATACCACAACCAATAAAAACTCTTGCATATGCAGATGACATTCTCGTCTGTCTTCATACTCCAGCTGATCTGAACGTCCTCTCTCAACATCTTAATACTTATAAGCTTGCTTCTAATCCAAAGTTCGATCGATCTAAAACTCGAACGATCTCCTTATCAGGTCAACCAAGCCCAAGGTGGAATTTAGCACTACAGGAACATGGTTTTACTGCCTGTTATGACCGAACTCACTCTGATGCTCTTATTTATCTAGGCTTTCCTTTATACTCAGCTTCTGGCTGAGATATTTATGAATATGGATTAATAAGAAAATAAGGTAAGAATAGAAATGATAACAGAATAAGTCTTGTGAGAATCTTTCAGGTGTTTTATTATATGAAAAATAATATGATGATAAAAAGATAAAAAAAGATAATTATTTCTATTACAAGTAAGTTTTATATATATATATATATATATATTA
This sequence comes from Circinella minor, assembly GCA_016758965.1. Classification (NCBI taxonomy): domain Eukaryota; kingdom Fungi; phylum Mucoromycota; class Mucoromycetes; order Mucorales; family Lichtheimiaceae; genus Circinella; species Circinella minor. Next base: position 15,345 of record JAEPRB010000494.1, read on the forward strand.
GATGTGTATTTTCTTGTATTTGTAGATGATGTTATATTATGATAAATTGTATATTATGTGATTATGAATAAATAAATTATGCTTGATTATTATGTTTGTATTATATTATTATAAGGTGTGATTATGGTAGAATTATTATTTGTATATTAAGAAAGCAACCGATGTGAGATTATTTTAGTGTTTTTATATTTAGTTTATATTTAAATTATCTGAGATGAAGGATTGACGTGTGTCATACGACACTGGCCAACTGGACTGCTTTCTGTCAAGTTTATTAACCTATATTCAACGACATTGTCAACTACATCAACGGAGAGGCCTCTCCATTCGGGGTCATGCCACTATTCTGAATGTTTTGATCTTGTCCAAACTCTGGCATATTCTTCGCGTTACTGGGGCCTCGATCCGGAATTTCCATTTACCACTGCGAAGTATTATCTCCAAGTTCTTGTCCCACCGAATGTTTCCAAAAGTATCCTATCAAACCATGTGCCTACCACGAAATCAAGGGGGTGTCAGTTTTATTGGATCCTATTACACAACAAAATGCACTACAACTCAGATGGCTACTACCTGTGCTCGAGGAATCTGAACCCTTTCCTGGACATATATTATGCTTAATACATCATATAATCTCTACAGGCAAATTTTCTTTTGACCATCGATTACTTATTTTCGACCCCAACACACGCAAACAACATTTAGCAGCATTAACTTCACCAGTCAACCTTATATATCGCGCTATCAATCAACTTTCCATCACCTAATCACCAGCTTTTCCACTCACCATCACCACCTGCCTCCAACTCTCAGTCCCAAGTATCTTTGATGTCAATCCAACAAATTCATCACACATCAAATCGGGATACTACAAACTGCAAGTCAAAGATCTTTTTGTTTTTGACCAACAACTCCAACACTTATGAATACGTCAACCTCTTGATCGACCTCCTCATCCTACTCTACTCAAACGGTTTTTGAATGATGCCACCAAGAACTTCTCCATCATTCTACGACCATTTTTTGCTCCACTCCTACTACCAAAGACTCATCCAGCTGGGGGGCACTGTGGCGAACTAGGTATTTTGGATCACACTCCTTTCTCTACTATGTTACTCCAACATGAAGCGCTCTCATCCATCAAACCACAAAAATTTCGGTCCTATACTGCATCACTTTCTATCATTCCTAACAACAATAAATCAATTAGGTGAAACGACTTCTGGTCTACCATCTTGGACCACACTGCATGCAACATACTTTATCGAATTTTTCATCACACCATTCCAACAGGCAATATACTCCACAAGATTAGTCCATCTTTTCTACCATCTCCACACTGCCGCATTTATTACTATCCTATAGAGACACTTCATCATTTTCTAATTTGGTGTCCCAAAAAGAAGCAAATCTGGATTTTGATCTGGCAACAACTCTTCCATACACCTCCTCCACTGTACTCTATACTTGAAGCACTCACGAAAAACGCCAAGGTCCATCACTCCACATCTCCAAGGAAATTTCTTCAACTTTGTTCCTATGTAATCTTACAAATCTGACATGCACATTGGGCTACAGTCTTTGATGACAAACCATTCATCCCTCACCTGATCGCCACAACCGCAATCAACTCTATCATGCGTCACATTCAATTATAACTACTCGATATTACAACTCTTCTACTCCTGTCATCTTTTCTTAGTCACAACCCAAAATATTACTCACTATTAAATATATATAATTAACAAACAACAAAAACAAAACGGCCCCAACCACCGCACCATAAATAACTATAGCCACAACCCTTTATTTTATTAATTTCTCATTGACTGTCGTACCTCGGTCAATCCTTGTTGACATCACTTCGCTTCCCAATATGGTAACACTCCTAAAGTCACGCTTTTATTCTCAGATTATTATATATTTTAAAATTTTCTATTCTAATACAAGT
>JAEPRB010000495.1:0-17261 GCA_016758965.1 Circinella minor
TAGTTCATATAATCTAGCTTTGCTACTATAAGCTAATCTTTTAGTGATAAAAATGACAATAGTGTACTCATCAAGTAGCAGTAATGAACCAGAGATTGGATTAATAATGAATTTACAACAAAGTGTGCTTAATATCATGGACCATGGTTTTAGCAGTTGAATAAAAATGAGTAACAATGAATTGTATCACCAACATAATTACATATCCAATGAAAATGATAATGAACAAGTACATGACAAAGTTGAAAAGAAGTACGTACGTACGCAGATGAGGAAAAGAAAAAAGCATCTATGTGAAGTTGGTGAAAAAGAGATACTGTTATCAATAAGATGTTGAGAAGCTTTTTTTTTTTTTTTTGACGACAAGAATGATTTGTGTATTTTAATTGCTACGGAAACAAAGTAGCCAACTGTAGAAAAAAAGGGAAGAGCTGAGATGACGTTAAAAGAAAGCTGCATTACTGATTTTACAATAAAAAGGCTAGTATTATATTATATAAAATAAAATAATACTATTATAAACCCGGTAAATATTTGGGAAAGCTCACCGGATACCGGTTTAACGAACCACCGGTATTTTACTAAGTATATAAAAAATATTTGAGAGATACGTACTACCGGTTTAGCGAATACTCACTGTACATATAGTGAGTAATATACAGTACAATACTGACTATTATTAATTTAAATAATGAATTATGTTGTTACGTATATGATGAAAAAAAGAATCTCAATCAATATAAAGTTGCATAAAATAAAAGAAGTGCCAAAATTAAAAGTTTTGAAACAAAACCTTTCTTTCTACTGGATTCCATCATTTAACTATATTCAATAAGGCACTACGTACCTATTAAGCCATTTGAACCTTTGATTTTAATTAATTATATCAGATCATTGACACCAGACTTCTTTTCTCATGTTTCTCCTTTTGTTGTATAATAATATTTCCTCTTTAATAAATGGAATTCTAAAAACATAAGAAAAAAACAAACTTTTTTTGCTTAATGAAATACTTTGTCTACATCTAATAGAAAAGTACACTCATAGTATATGTATTCAATTATACGTATCTATATATTTGTGTGTGTGTGTGTGTGTGTGTGTGTGTTTTTATAGAAATCATTACTGCAAAGTACAGCAAAATACTGCAAACTATAGCAAAGCAGTACCGCAAAGCACCTTTTATAGTTAGTAATGTATCGGTCAGTTGTGCGGGATATTTTCCAGTGTTGTCCGACTACTACTGCCAAAATTACCCAAGTCTATCATTGAGTACTAGATAATTATTGACCTAGATGATGTATTGAATTGTATTCATAGTATAAAAGGCTTTTCATTTTCCAATTATGAACGAATATGTATGATATGAAATATAAATTTTTCAAAGTACGTACGTAGCCCAATACATTGTTATTATTTAGATATGATTATCAGATAATATTAAGGAAGGGGGGGGATATTATAAATGTGTAAAAATCAAATGGTTGATTTTATTTTACATACGTAGTAAATAGAGATCTCTTTTGAAAATAATATTATAGGACATTAGACCACTTGTTTATGTTATGGTTTCTACTACTTGTGAACTTTATTATTTACTCAGTTATCAACTTATTCTATTATCGTAAAAAAAAGGGGGCGGCGTTTTATTTTAAAACTGTGTGAGAAGTAATAAAAAAAAAGCACTGACATTTTTTTGCTTGAATAAAATGTTATATATGACGTCGTTGTTGAAACCATACTATTTAATTTTAGTTTGAAAAACAAAAGCGAATTTTTTTTTTGGGGGGGGGGGAGGAGGGAAGGTGAAGGGAGGGAAGAAGCAGAAGGTAAAAAGTAAGTAATTAAGAAAATAAATTCATTAATTGAAATGACTTTAATGATGTAAAAAAAATAAAATAAAGTGAATAGGTGTGTAATGTCAACATAATAATAAAAAAAAATAAAGCGAAGGTTATATATATATATATATATATATTAGTTTTAACTATATCAATAATAATAATGATAATAAGGAGGTTCTTTATTATGTATTTTAAGAAAAAAAAAGTATATCGATCTAATAACTATTTCAGTGGATCCTTAAAAATCATATTTTTTTTTTCTGTATGCAAATCATTTCTTTTTTGCATAATATAACTTTTTGAGCCACGAGGAATAAATAAATTCTGCAATGAATTTAAAAAAGAGTTTCTATTATTACTTGTAATCCATTGTTTTAATATCATTCTTTTACATTTATAATAAATAATGAGATGAAAATTCTTCAAGGAGTGAACTAAATTGCCTTTTATGACAATGGAGCCGTGCACTTTAAATAATCCTTTTTATTATTATTATTATTATTATTATTATTATCTTTTTTTTTCTCCCCCCAACACACACACACACACACTTTTTACTTAAACATACCACCTTTTCTACTCTCCCCCCCCCCCAAAAAAAAAAAATCAAAAAAAAGAGTCCGTTACTCTTTTTTTTTTTTTTTTTCGCTTTTTTCACTTTTCCTTTTTCTTTATTCTTTTTTAACTTTTTTTGCTTTTTGCTTTTTTTATTTTATTTTTTCAACATTAAAAAAAAACCTGAATAAAAAAAGCATTTTATAAATTTTGACTTTAACAAAACCATTGAACAGTAAAACCCTCCCCTCCCCCTCCCCTCATTGAGCATAAAACACCTTTTTTTTTTTTTTTTTACTTACCATATTCTATAATACATAAACGCTACCAACCTCCCCCCTCAACTCAGCCCAAAATCACCATAAAAAAAAAAGAAAGAAAGAAAGAAAAAAAAACATGCATATGGAAATCGCTCAAGCAACCGATTTCCTTGGACGACTACTTCATTCAAAGTTAGACCAAGCTATGCTTCAAACATTAAAAGACGAACTAGCTGAATTATTAAAACAACGTTTTGTTAATCATTGGGATCCACAACAACCTTATCGAGGTAATGGATTTCGAGCCATCTCCAATTTTAATGGCCAATTGGATCCTGTATTAGTGAAAGGTAAAATAATAATAATTTTATTTCATTGAATAAAAAAAAAAAAAGGAGGCGTTATTATTATGAAAGGGAAATGGAGGGAAGTGGGTTCTTTTCTTTTTGGACTCCATTGGTTTCAACATGAAGAAAAAATATGTTTTCTAAAAAAAAATATATATATATATATATATTGTATAAAATAGCTGCACTCAACGTATCGATTCCACCTACTTTTATTCATACACATTTACCGCGTGATTTTGTATTATGGATTGATCCTGGTTCCGTTTCTTATCGAGTAGGTGACCATGGTAACATTATGACCTTGTTTGAAGATCGATCGCGTGGACGTATTACACTTAAAATGGATCCATCATCGATATCAAAAAGTAAAGCTTTAGCATATATTCAACAACCAAGAATATCAACACCTGTTCGTATTTCACCACCTAATAGTCCCGAAAGTATTAAAGTAAAGAATCATATCCATCAATCTTCTCCATTGACTAAAGAACATCATCAACCAGAAACTCCTCCTTCTCCACCTGAAGAACAACAACAACAACAACAACAACAACAACAACAAAAACAATCACAACAAAAACAACAACCTTTGGTCATGGCAAATTAAAAAAAAATAATATTTTTTTGGATTACGCAACGACAATCAGCCCTCTCTCTAATCTCCTTTTTTTTTCTACTCAATTATATATATATATATATATATTATATCAATATATACACACACACACACACACACACACACTATTCAATTATCAAAACATCTCCTTCTCCACAATATTTTCAACATAGTTTTCTCTCTCTCTCTCTCATTGAATATTGCATCCAAAAAAAAAAAGGTCTTTTTTACACTTGTTCATTTTTTTTTATTTCATTTCAAAAAAAAAAAAAAAAACAACATATCTACTACACACATATACACACACTCTCTCTCACACACAACCTAAACCCAAACCAATCCATCTTTTTTACTCCGCCTCTCTCTCTCTCCCCCCCGTCCCTTTCTTCTTCTCCCCTATTAACAATTATCTCACGTTTTTTTTTTTTTTAAAGCATTATTATTTTGTTCTTTTTATATAACCTTTTCATTCTAGTTTTGAGTTTGTTTGTTTCTTTTCTTTTCTTTTCTTTTTGATTTTTCTAATAGTCCCATTTTATAAATATATATACTATTATTTATATATTTAAAAAAAATAAAAATAAAAACCTTTTGTAAATGCTTTGTGTGTTTTTTATTTTATTTTCTTTGTTCATGCTTTTTATTTTTTTTTATTTTTTTCTGTTTAAGTCTTTTTTTTAATTTCAGATACAGACATGATTGGTGCATATATGCATACCACATGGTCAAACTGAAAAAAAAATGGGTCTCTTTTTTTAATATTTATACATATAGAAAACAAAAAACAGTTCTTTTGAATAAGTTATATATTATATATATATGTAGAGAGGAATATATAGAAATTGGAGGTTTTCCAAAAAAAAAAAAAAAAAAAAAAACTATTAAGATGAATTATTCTATTCATTCTTACATGACCAAGCGGGCATATATATATATATGGCTGCATAATAAATAATAATAAAGCAATTCGATCTACGTAACCAATTTTTTTTTATGCGAAAAATGATGAATGCATGAAAGGTTCTCTCTCATAATTTTTTTTTTTTTACGCTATTTATATATAGTTACGTATCCGAGCATAATAATTATTTTATTTCTATCCTTCCATCAACGTGCCTTTTTTTTTTTTTTTTTTTTACAACGCATAAAATAACTTTTTGAACAATTGTAACACCCACTTCCATCTGAGCTTGAGAAGCATCATTTTTTTTTTCAAACAAGTATACTTATAGTTACACACACACATACACACACACGAAAGAAAGAAAAATTCTCGTTGTCACATTGATGATTTGAAAAACTGATGGACAAAAACATGAAGAGAGTGAGAGAGAGAGAGGAAGGTTATTTTTTTTTTTTAGTTACCTTGGTAACTAAATAAGCAGTAAATGAAAATCAGAAGTTTTTTTACGTTGCTATAGAAATTTTATTCTATTGTTTAATGGTATATATATAAAAGGTCGGGGAGGTGGGGGCGCGGAAGGGAGGTGGGGGCGCGGAAGGGGTGTGGGGATTAAAAAATAAATAATAATAGTTTTTTAAGGGCATATTTCAATTAACAATATATACCAAAAATGGGAAATGTCATTAAATAAGTTTGTGCAACAAATTTGACACATTCATCATAACTTATTGGATAACATGTACACCACTTTACAATATGAAAAAAAGTTCAAATTTTTTTTTTAATATCATAATAATAAAAGAGAAAAAAAAAATAAATAAATAAGAAATATTCTATTTACAACAAAAAAAAAAAAAAAAAAGAAGGAAATATAAGAAGAATTAATAATGAATAGGTGTGTGTGTGTGTGTGTAGGTGTGTTTTTGGGTGTTCAACACTACAATTACATTTTCCTCTTTCCCCCTTACTTTGTGTGTGTGTATATGTGAGATAGTAAAGATAATGAAAATTACAACAAGGGAAAAAGTAGGGTTGAGGGGGGGGGGAGATAAGGGAAAGAGGAAATTATTTTTCTTTCTAAAAAACAATGGGAGAGATGGATGATGGTTTTTTTTTTTTTTTACTTCCTCCAAAATAACTTTCTCTCTTGTCCTTTTTTTTTTTTTCGGGGAAGGAGGAGGGAGTTTTTTTTTCTCTCTCTTTCTCTAAATAATTATGCTATGTTGTGTGTTTGTGTGTGTATAAAAAGAGTGAGAGAAAGAGAGAGAAAGATAGACAGAAACAAATAATAAATAAATAATGAGGGTATTGGCCATAAAAAAAAAAAGGGGGGGAAGGGGGAAGAGTGTGTGTGTTTAAAATATAATGCACGAAAAGATGATATAATAATAAGAGTAATAACAATAATAATAATAACAATAATAATAAGTAAATGAATCAAAAAAGAAGGAAGGGGAAGGGGAGGGGAAGGGAAGGTTTTTTTGTTCGTTTGATAAAAATAATAATAATAGTAAGAGTAGTAAGAGTAGTATAAAAAGTAAAGGTGTATAAAAAAAAAAAAAAAAAAGGTTCTTTAAACACTGACAAACAAATTTAATGCAGCATGAGCTCCTCGGTTTTCACATGCCATTAAAACATCATCATCTGAATTAATTGTAATTAAATCCCCATCTTCATCTTGATATTTAATACGTAACATATCACTTTGTTTTAAAATTGCTACTAATCGAATCTTCTTTTCCACTTTTTCCATCAATTCTAAATAAGTGACTTCTTGAGGTACCATAATCACATAAATTCCTTCATCATAACTTAATTTGATTTTAATGGTGCCTGGTGAATTAGGTACAGCAGATACAACACGATCAATTTGAGATTGTAAACCTGGTGAAGTAGCCATTTCGGATAATCGAGGTGTGGATGCTACGTTACGTACACCGGATGGCGTGTTATTATTATTATTATTATTATTATTTGTATCACGATATAAAGTACGTGAATTAATAGGTACTTGTGGTAATTCATCCCATTGTTGCATATTTTTATGAATATTAGGACTACTTTGTGATCGTACACGACTTCTGGGTGAAGATATAGATGGAACAGGTATAGGTGGATGTTGTTGTTGTAATGCTGCCATTTGTTGTTGATGAGCAAAAGGAGCTGCTGAATGAGATTGACTACGTCCAGGTGGACCTCCTAATGGACGATATTCTTCAGAAGCAGGTGTAATAGCATCTGTTACTGACATGAATTTACTTGCAATATCAGCTAAAGGTGATGTATCATTGGTATCTGTCCGTTGACGATGCCATGAAGATGCATTTGTTCCTGTAGATGTTCTAGAAGTTGAATTGGCTGGAGAAGATGGACTGGATGGAGGAGGGGATGCTGGGTATACATTACCATAATCAATAGGAGGTGATCCTGGTAATCCACTTGCTGTAGCAGGTCGTGGAAGGGGTGATAAATTCATTCCAGGCATAGGTTGATGTCTTTGACCATTTCCATTGGTAGTTTTAAACATGGATGCATCCTGACTATTATTACGTGGCATTTTAGGTCTCATACCTCCTCCATTTAATATATGTTGTGCAGAAACTGAATTACTACGTGATCGTGCGGTTTGAAAATCATCTTCATCTGATTCATCGTCATCATCATCGTCATCATCATCCAAATATAAACCATCCGTATTACGACCTTGAGAATTCACAGGTGTCATGGGTGCAGACATGGAAAGTAAATGTGTATTGGGAACGTGTGTTCTATGAGCTGCTTTGGTTTTATTCAAAGTAGATTCCCATAATTTTAATTGTTCTTCATTACGAAATTTGAGTGTAAATCGTTCAATATCACGATCTTTATATTCAACCACTAATGCCCAAGTACCTAATAATAATAATAATAATACATCATGTTAATTCCATTACACACTATTACAAAAAAAAAAAAAATGAAAAAAAAAATGAAAAAGACCAGAAGAAATTATTACCAGGTACAGATTTGTTATTAATACTAATAATACGACTTGTATAAATACGACCTTTAGGTTGTAAACTAGCCCGTCTTTTCTTTTTAATAGATAATGTATTTGTTTTGGTCAAACGATTCTTGGAAGCATCTTTGGTTTCTTTACAAATTAATAATGCTTTTTCAAATAAAAAAATTTGTAATTCACGTTCATTATCACCACTGATCATAATTAATTTGCCTTGAAGTAATAAATTTCCTTGACCATCCACAATATCACGCTATATATTATTCCATAATGAGTTAATAATTTAAATAAAAAAAAACCTTTTCTTTTTTTTTTTTTTTTTTTTTTAGTTACCTGAGTTTCATCGACACGTCTACGTAAATCTTCAACAGCTTGTATATTTTCATGTTTACGTTGAGTTTCATTGACTTTTTCAGTCACACGTTTAATAGCTTCTAAACCTTCTTCCATTTCAGCATAATGAGGCCATTCTGAATTGGTCGTTTTAATCAATTGATTCAATAATAATGGATATTTGCAAATACGTTGCACTGGTTTAATTAACATGGAAGGTAATTCATACGTAGGATTCATAATATCTGCCAATTTTTGTAATTTAGGTGTTTCTTGAACCACTAAATCTTGAGCTGAATAATAATTGGCACAATAAGGTTCATAAACAGCAAAAGCCTCTTCCATTTGTAAAAATAATAAACAAAACCGTTGTTCTTCAGGTGCACATTCTGCTGCATTTTCAAGTTGAATTAAAAATCGACGTTGAAAATCCACAAGTGTATTTAGATTACCGAATAAATAATGAACAGTATCAGGTGATAAGATTTTTTGATGTTGTAATTCACGCATATAATTCTATAGTTATTGTTAGGCAGGGGGGGTGGATGAGTATATATATATATATATATATATAGAATGGAGGTCAAAGCGTTTGTTTTGTTTTGTTTTGCTTTGTTTTTACCTGAAGTGTTTCTAAATCTTGAACATATTTTCTTTCTGTTTCAATTAATTCTAATACAACTTTATCTCTTGTATCTTTTGGAGCATTAGGATCTGAGTTTCTGTTATTTGAACGTACAGTAATCACGCCATCTTTCTCCAAAATATTAAGTAATTTATCAACCGTATTGACAACCTAAGAAATAAAAATATATAAATTTAGTACGACAGTAAAAAAAAAAAAATCAAGTTATACAGTTGAATTTAATTGACAAGTTTTATATCCATGTGAGTGAGTGATGAAGTTAGGGTGTGAGTATTTTGTATATATATATATAATGTGTGCGCATGTGTATATATGTTCTAGTTCTATTACGCATGTGATACAAGAGAGAATTTTTTTTTTGGGGGGGGAGAGAGAGGAGGAAACAGAAAAATAAAGTGGGAAAAAAAAATCTTTAAATTTTTTTTTCGGGGGGGGGGGAGAGAGAGAGGATCCATTAAAAAAATAAAATTATAAGGGTAACCCCGAGAAAACGTTACTCCAAAGGAAGAATAAGAAAAAAAAAAGGGGGGGGAGAGGGAAAGGAAAGAAGTGGGGAAAGACTAGAACTACTCTAAAAAAGATATATAAAGAAAAAAAAAAAAAGGGGGAGGGAAAAAAAAAAAAAAAAAAAACAATGAAACAAAAAACTTTACCTTGACAAAACCATTTGTATCATCTTGATATAAATCAGTAATAGTAAATAATTCTTCTTCAGTAAATTCAAGTTGATCACGACAAGCAACAATAAAATGATAAACACTTGCTTTACAAGAATTTAATGTATTTAAAGAAGGATTTTGATCCACTTTCAGTGGTTTCTCGGGTTGGGTTGCATTAAATAATGTACAAAGAGGTGCTCCTCTTCGACAAATACTCCATAATTTAGATAAAGGATCACAACCTGATGTAGGTGTAGATGGTTCAGATGATGATGGGGATGTTGCTGATAATTGGTGATGTTCATCGGCATTAAGATAATCGGCCATTCCTTCTACTAATGCTAATTTTCCATAAACTGAACGACATGTATGATAAAGTGATCCTCCTGATTTGTTATTAAAAGGATTCATTGAAGAAATAGTGGTAGCTGGTGTAGGTGGCATAGGATTATCGACAATAGATATATTTGCTGGTACATTAGGTAAAGTACCAAGCGAGGGAGTCCTACGCTTCAAGGCTAATGCAGCCATTTGTTGTTGTTGTTTATTGTTTGTGGGTTGACTTTACTGTTGTTAGTTGTTGTTGTTGTTCCTTTTTTTTATATATATAATTGTAAAAATGAGTCAAGAATATGCTGTTGTCGTATATTTTTTTTTTTAAAAAAAAAATACGTTATATGATGATGAAATGAATATTATCTTTAAATGAAAAAAAAAAATGAATGATGCGCGTCTTTTTTCTTTAAAAAAAAAAAAAGAGAGAGAGAGAGAGAGAAATGATATTATGAGTTTGCGAGATAAAAACAAAAAAAAAATGAAAGTGAAAAAAAAAAAAAATGAAAAAGGTTCAAAAGATGGATTGAAATGAAAAAATTAAAAAAAAAAAAAAAAAAAAGAAAGAGAACAAAGAGGAAGTGAAAGAGAAACAAAAAAAAAAAGTAGATGAATAAAAAGGTGATTAAAGAGATGAAATTTTATTCTTCTTGTTCTGTGCAACAAGAAGATAGACCGCGCTTTATTAACAAAAAAAAAAAAAAAAAAAAAAAAGCGGGTTATAATTACACAAAACGACAATATTATATATAAAGTGCGTTTTAAATAAGGATTTTTCTCCGACTTAGTTATTAGAACACGACACTAAGTGCGGACTTGGGGTATTTTTCGCTCTTGATAGAATTGTATCCGAATAAAAAAAAAAAAAAAGGCACTCTTTTTTTCTTCCCTCTCCCCCCCCCAAAAAATTTCATATACAATAATAATTTTATTTGCATTAAGTTGTTAAAATTTCATGCCATTGTATATATTTGATTCATTTTTTAAAAAAAAGACTATGTTTGAATAACATAGAGTTTTTTAATGGATCTATTTAAATATATCTATGACTTTTACTTTATTGGATATAAATCTATATGCATATAAAAAACAAGTTTCTATTAGTAGGTATCCAGGGCAACAATTTTTTGAGTGATGGTTACCATAGATAAATTTGGATGTAGATAATTTAATTCTCGGAGAGAGAGACATTATTATCTTTTGCTTTTTCAAATAGTAAATTATTTTATTATGTCGACCATTAAGTATTAATTTCATTTAAATATTATGAGTTACTACTAACATATAATATTATATTTATGGTTATCATTTATAAATGTGATTTTCAAAAAATAAACAAGAATACTTGAATTAGTTTGCGTATTTAATAAAGTTTTGCTTACAAAAGTTCTTCTCTTCCTCCTTCCTTTTTTAATTTAAATTATTATTAACTATTTACTCTAATTTAATTCCATTGTCCTTTTATATATATTTAAAAAAAATATAAATAATTATATTTTTTTTCATGCTCTCATCAAAGGTTTAAAAAAAAATTTTGATTATTGAAATTTAGATTTGTTCGAATAAAAAATTTGGGGGGAGGGGTAGAGACGAATTTTTTTCAAAAAAGGAAAGAACTTTAAAACATGAAGGACGATCCTTTCCGTTTTACTTTTTTCTTTTTTTTTTACATAAATAAGTAGAATATTATTATTATTATTATTATTATATATATATACATTTAACAATAATCTCAAGTTTAAAAATAATAAATCAAACAGGATAATAAATTATATCCAAAAAAAAAAATGAAATGAAACTATTTACAAAAAAAAAAAAAAAAAAAAATGGAGTTTTTTTTTCATGCGAAAAAAATTGGAAAGATATTTTATTTCACACCCAAGGTAGCATTCATTTCCGATAATCCATGTGAAATATCCATAAATCATATTTTTACAATGTGAAAGTTCTAAAAAAAAAAAAAAATGATCCGCCCAAATACTTGAAAGAATAAGTTTTTCTGTGTAAAAAGAAAAATTGGGTAGTTATTAACTATTTGAAAAGAGAATGTGTGTGTGTTTTTTTTGAGGAGGGTACAAATTAAAATATAATCATAAAAAAGTAATTTCACTTAAATCAGGATACAACTTTTATTGGCTAAAGATTATATTTGATTTTTTTAAGATGGTGTTACAAAAAAAAAGAGGTTGGATAAGTTATTTTGTTAACAAGTTTAGTAATTTATTTATTAACAAGAAATAATTTTAACCGTGCACAAAATTATTATTATTATTATTATTATTATTATTGTAATGCGTGAATGATTATAGTATAGCCACGTTTTTTTTATTTTTATTTATTCTTATCACGTTTTATTTTAAAAGAATTGATCGTCAGTTTTTTTAAAATGAAAGATCTTTTTTTTCTATTCCCCGATGAGGAGATTTTCTATTTCTGTTTAATTCATTTGGCGAAAGAACTAAAAGAAGCATTTTATACTCAAAAAAGAATTTGTTTTCGTTAAGCTGAACTTTTATTTTTCCCTTATGGTCTAGATGTCTAGGAATTTATAAACACATAGATGATAATATATTTTTTTTATTCAAATCATAAAATGATAAAGAAAAAAAAAACAAGATAAGTTATATAAATTAACAAACACAAGAGATAAAGATGAAGAATGATCTGATGCGTGCGTACTGTATATTTTTAAAATCATGCCTATATTATCATAGTAATTTTTTTTTTTTTTTTTTTTACTTTAAAAGTATAATATGATAGTTTATTTTAAAAAAAAATGGAACTTTTTTGAAATAGAATAAAAGAACTATTCTATCTAATTCATAGATATTGATATCTTGTATATATATATATTCTGATCTTCTTTTATACTTATTATAAAAAGTACTTATTTAGTAAAAAGAAAGATATTTAGATTATCAAATAATTTAACTTTCCATAAATTGTTCCATTTTGTATATGCTGAATCAAGCATTTTTTATCTTGTTTATTTTCAATTGGAATTGGAACCTTGTTCAAATGAATTGGCGTAAAAATGCTTGACTTGATTGAAAAACAATATAGTGGCGAAGAATTCATTGTAAAGATATAACGGAATCAACAACATTTTGTAGTAGTTAGGTTGTCCACACATCCCGACCATGCTTTATTTTCATGGCATAAAAATAGTAGATGTATATATTAATTCCATTCCATGTTCCTGAAATAAAAGTATATTAGTATCTGCGTTTATATATATTAGTGTGAGTTTCATTTGCAGCTTTAAATCCTATAGACTGTTTTATGGGGTATATATGCTTCATCCAAATTAACCCAATTAATTGGAGAATAACCCTTCCCACATGTCTATATGGATAATATTTTATGGAAGAATGTGTATATACTCTAACATAGCAACAGATCTATTGGGAACAGTAACTAAGAAGCATTTTCATTCTGGTAAATTACATATCACTTTGATTATTAAAACAAACGGCTCCAGGTAAAAGAAAAAAGTTTAATCCTAGATTATTTTGCTCACGTAAATATATATAATATATATATATATATTGGAATATGGGTACGAACAAATTCGATGAGGATTCAATCTTTCTGCATGTTGAAAGAAAAAACCATGTAAGTAGAAACAATAGTATTGAATTTATTAAGTAGGTGTCCCAAATATGGAAAAATGTGTCATTAGCATTGTAAAAAAGTTTAGGACATTGACGGATAAAAAAAAAAAAGTGTGTTCCCCTTTAAAGCAATCCCAAAAAAAGCTTTGACCATTATTTGCATTGAAATAAAAGTATTCATAAATCTCAATTTCTTTCAATGTTAGTTAGCTTAACATGTATAATTTTTTCACTGATAAGCACTCTTTTTTTTTTTTTTTTTTACCATGATTTCGTTTGGTAAAACTTAGTATATATATATATAGTTATTCTAAAAACATTTAGTGAACTAACTTTTTGGTTATATATAACAAAAGTTAAAATCTAGTTACACAGGATATTTAATACATTCTTCCTGTATTGTCAAACGAATAATATTTTTCCCTGGGGCCTAAAAATGAACCACCTTGCACTAACTTGTAAAAACGTTTCATCCTTCAGGTTTTTTTTTTTTTTTAGCTTTCTATAGTATAGTGTATTTAATATTAATTTTAATGTTCTACGTTTTTAATAATGTAATATAAAGTAAGAGAAAAATGAATCAAAGTTTAGTAATATAGAAAATAAAACTTATATTTGGGGTGCACAAAAAAAAAGAAACCAATTTCCTAATGAAAGAAAACTTTCCTTGCATGGTCAACTATAAATAATATTTAATTATTATAGTTAAAATTAATATTACATTTGTTACTTGGCAATAGTTTTTTTTTTCTCTGTAACTTGATTTGGATATGATAGCAACTAAAATTTTATATGTTGAATATACTACATCCCCTTTTTTTTTGGGGGGGGGGGGGAGGGGAACAATTAAAATTATAACAATGGTTATAATTTAACACATAAACTAAAGGGTGAATCTATGCAGCTTGATCTTATATAATAAATATATATATATATATATTTATCTATTTTAAAAGAATATTGTAGATCTATACTATTACAAATTTTACAATGAATTCTATATTCTATTTTATTTATATTATATTATACTTTTTTTTTTTAATTTATTGAGATGGTGACCATTCAATAATAGCACGTCGAATAGTTTCCCAATATTGAAGTTGTATCATTAATTCCTTTGCATGATCTAAATCCTTTGATTTAAATGCTTCAGATAAATTTTTTACTGTTTCTTGGTATTTTGCTATTTTATAAATAAAATTAAAATTATTACACAAAAAGTTAAATAATCCATGTCCCCCCCCTTATTCTTTTAATTTATTTATGCATATATATATATATACAACACAGTCCTCCTCCTCTCCCCTCCTCCACTATACTATCCCTTCTTTTAATGTATAAATATTTACCATCATTTGTTTGTTTAACTTGATCCAATTCTTCTTCATTAGTCACTTCATCCAATTCTTCACGTAGTTCCATAACTTCCATTAACAATTCAGGTTCATGCAATGAATCTGATTCCGATACCTCAACATCTTCTAATTCTAACATATATCGAGCTCTTGCCAATGGATCCTTCAATGTACCATATGCCTTGTTAAGTAAAGAGGATTGTAATTGTGCATATTCATGTTCTTTCTATTTATAAAATAAATGTAACATATTGATTAAACTTTTTTTTTTCTCTTATTTTTTTTTCCCATATATATATATATATTTTTTTACCTTGGATGATTGTGAATAACTATCTGGATGCGCTTTTTGTTGTAAAGTTAAAAACTTGAATCGCATGGCTTTCATATCTACATCAAAAGTATGTTCTTTTCTATAATATTTATATCTGTTAGTTTCTATTCTTTGTTGTTGTTATTTTTTGGGAAAAAAAAAACACTCCTTTGAGGTTCCATTCCTTCTTCCCATGACACACACACACACACATATATATATATAGAATAATTTACCCTTCCAATAATAAATCAAAATAATTCACTTGAGGTTGAACAGGTTGAATAGAATGACATTCAGGGTTTTCACATATAACTGAAGTGGACTTTGTGGGTGTACCACAATGCCAACATTGTTGTTGTTGTGGAGTAGAATACCAACGGGGTTGTATAAAAACTTTTTGAACTGGCATTTGAATACGAGGTAATGGTTGTCTTGAAGTAATAATACCATTACGTTGTACTGTAAGTTTTAATTGACGGTTGGTTAACGATCGAAACAATGGTCGAAACATGGTTTTTTTTTTCAATAATAGAGTAAAGAGAAAAGCTCAAAAGAAAAAAAAAAGGAACAGGGTTTTTTATTATTTTATAATGCTAAAACCTCGTTCTCGCGTTTTTTTTTTTTTTTTTTTTTTTTTTTTCGTTTCCCGATAACTTAACTATATTTTTTTTAATGTAAAATTTTGAACAAAAAGAAATGACATAATTCACAACATTTTTCTTTTCCGCTTATCTTCCCCCCCCCCATTATCATATAAATACATCATCACTTGTCATTTTTTTTTTAATAAACTTAACAAAAAAAAAAAAAAGAAATACACAAAAATATCCACTTATAATTCATGATTAGGTTTATAAGTAAATGACATGAATTTTTTTTTGTTATCAGATTCTTTTAATCTGATGATGTTGATGGATGCATTCTCCTCCTACTATTATCTGCCCTAGTTCTTATAGAAAAATGATGGATTATAGGTTTATAATAATAAAATATTTTTAATTAGATCTATTAAATCTGTCTACACCACAACAAATTAAGGTTACGTAATAATTCATTGGTATAATCTTTTTAGTCTAATTAGACTATATAATAATAAAATATTAATATATGATTCATCGAGATGATACATTTGAGTTGATTCTACGTACTCGGATGAAATTAATAATATGTAATTTGATACGTACGTACGTAATAGTAAAAAAAAGATAAGTTGTGATGGATGCACTATTTACTAATTCATAAAAAGAAAATTTGTTATTTTTGAAATATTTAGCAATGCTGATTATAGTTTATCATAGTTGAATGATCATTTAGTAAATCAATAATCACATGTAAAAAAAAATACGTAAGAAATATTTCATGGTTGAAGAAAAATTTAGTATAATGTCATTTTTAGTTAATTCTATTACGTATATCATGTACGTAGTAGTAAGAAAGAAATAGGTTAAATATGATACATACATAGTCATGTGCTTTTGTAAATAAACTTGAAATATATTTATCTGATACAACTCTTTTAAGAGTGGAACTATAAATGGTGAAGAAAAAAAAAGCACCAGGTGGTATTTATACGTATGTAAAACGGGTAATACTCTGCCCAAGTAAAGCATTTGAAATTTATGCATTTTGTAAATGTTCTTTTCCTCTCTCCCCCAAATCACAACGATTGGATAAACATGTTTATATTGATATTGCGCTTTGTATTTTATGAAACGAGTGTTGACAAGAATTTATGGTTCTTTTTTTAATAGTTTACATGTAAACGTTCTCTTTCAATACGAAAGAGATTCTATATATCTTTTATTTATGTATCACTCACTCTTGTTGTATACATAACGACCATCTCATATTCCACTGTGTTGGGTTTCGCACCCGATAAAGAGAGATCCATTGGTTTACCCCGACGCATTGAAAAAAGTTTACATTTGCTTTTTTTTTTCTTTTTCGCGGGACTATGACTACATAAAACAAGCGTGCTTGTTTTTACATTAAAGAATAATGTTGTTAACCAGCTTATTGTCATGGTAATGGAATGCCACAGTCTAATCTTAGTTTGACACAGAATGTTGCAATCTATAGTTTTTAAAGATCTAGATACGTAGTTTTTTTTTTTTTTTGACGCGGTCCCAATTGGTGTAACATAGTAATAGCATGTTTTATGCCATTTAACACACTGTTGGGAGTAGATCACTATTGCTATTGCCATTCACTTGTTTTCATTAAAAATTGTTACCACGACAATTTCTTTTTTTTCTCTTTCTCTTTCCTATCAACTACTTTTTTTTTTCTTTTTGAAATGTACTTTCAAGTAACTTATTCTTTCTACATTCCTTTTTGCACTTTCAACATCAGCTAAAGTTTCAAGTGGACCACGCATCTTCTCTTCAGTAATGATAATAATTTCTTTGGGATTGCATGCTAACCAACTTTTGGCGGCTATTTTAAATTCTTCCCCAGCATCGATAGTAGGTACAA
>JAEPRB010000496.1:0-17203 GCA_016758965.1 Circinella minor
TAAAATATTGTACTAAGAGAACGTCAATGTAAATTATATAGGTGGATAGATATTTTGAAGAGCTTGATAAATTAAGCAAAGGAGGAAAAAAACGACAGGGTGTAGAAGCAAAAGAAAGACGTGATGGCGGGGTTCGCGAGACCCCAATTAGTGAAGAAACAGTTGCCAGTTGGCCTGACTGGGCAAAATAAAATTTTTCCTTTTTTCCTTTATACATATTATTTTTATTTTTATTTTATGTTTTTTTTATGTGTAATCTAGCACTATATTACTATTCTACGATTTAATGGAATTATGACAATTTTGGATGTATTCGGGTTGCCTTGTGTGCCATACGCAACAATGGCTACTTGTGATGAAATTCGGTGTACTGGTAATATGGAGTGACGATCATCTGCCATGAAACGATTGCGCCACTCCTCAAGACCTTCTTGTTCGAAACGTTGGCCTGCTTCAGTACGATACCAACGGACATATGCAAAATAATGCTGCTTTGGCACCCGATCGACAACAAGGACATGACGAAAATAATATTGGACTTGACCTGTCCAAGCTACAACATCACCATGTTGAAGGAATAATGCTTGTATGTGCGACCCTCGAATTGACTTAGATGATGCTGACCGATATTGTTGACCAAATATTTCGATCGATCGGAATTTTTCCACTTCATTGTAACAACATATTCTTCCTGGCGTTCGCTGCATAATAGTGTAAACACCATCGTAATGTTGCTGGTAATGTTGGAATAATAATTCGTATGGTTGCCCATTGAATCTTGTTTTTTGGCCTTCGCTCATTGATAATAAAGTATCAGCTGGTAGTGGTTCGCTGCCAATAACATCGATAGTCGGATCCGAAGATAATTGGTTAAAGATAAGTGGGTTGTATTGTGCTTGATTTTGTTGATTATGTATATGTGATTGACCAGCAATCTTTAATAAAACTTCTAGTTCTTGTTGACGACCCACCAAACGACTGCTTATCTTTGTATGAATAAAATCAAGTGCGCCGGTTTTTTCAATGAATCGTTTCATAAACGTCAACTCAAAGGCATCTTTTTGGTTGGTTTCCGCATCCTTCATGAACCCATTGTATCTCTCGAAGCTGAACAACCAATACGTGTATATAGTGGAAAAATCTTCGATCGTTTCGCGCAAATGAAGATGAAGATGCATATTTGGCGTTATGCTCTCTGGACCGTATAAAGAACAACAGCGCCCGACAAACATTTTCAATAATCGATCAGCTTCATCAATCTCTTCGTATGTGATCGATGTTTTGGAAAGGAGACGACAAGCATTGACGAAGTTCATCCAATTACTCATGTGTGCAGCAGGAAGCTTGTTTTTGAGGACAAATGGAGAATATACAAGACACCACGCTTTCCAATCAGCAGCCGTCATAAATCCAAACTTGCGTTCGATTTTTCGGTTCAAAGATGGGATGCCAGGGGGCAACACAACACCATCCGCCAATTCTTGCATGTCAACTCCATCAGCATTAGTAAGCAGCCCATGTTCTCTCCATACGCGGACCATTCGATCAGCAGTTCCAAGAAAAAGATTATGCATTGGGTCGATCAAAACGCTACGTACTGGATCAAAATAGTGGAGTCTGTGGATTTGTGACCATCTTGTACCTGTTTCACGTTCGATACGCGTGCGTGCTGCCTGGGTTCTTGCTTCTAACCATTGTCCTGCTGCCGATGCATTACTTTCACGAGTTCTTAATCCATGTTCGCGATCAATGTTATTTCCTGAATAATCGAGGTTAGACGTTCCTGGGAAGACAACAAATTCTCTTGTACATTTGTGACATGCTCGGGTGCTACTGTGTGATGTGAACCCTCCTACTTTGCGAGCGGCAGGGATGTCACAGGCGATGTTCAGCAAGGCTGCACGGATAACTGTACCATTGGGTTCTTGGAATGTTGGAATGGTAATACCGTTGAACAAACGAAGTAGCGAATCGACAAGAGGTTCCAAATATGAGTTTATTTCGTACGTACTTGGCTCTTTTGGTCCAGGCATAACACCAACAAGGATAACATTTTCCATTTTGAAACGATCAGCACGAGGTAGATTATTACATACTAGATATATGGCACCACATGAATAACCACTATCGAATGGAGCAAACCAATCAATGTTCAACGTAAGCATCAATGAGCGTGGTGTTTCTACGAAAGGCAAACCAGTGTTGGGATCAAGAAGATCGTACCACATCATACCATCGTATACATCATTAAAGAGACCTGGTTCCATATGGCGGCTTTTCCATTGTTCAATTTTGTCTTCGAAATTTCCGCGCATAAAAAGTCGCTTTAAGCTGTCTTCCAATGGGTAATATGCATACTTTTTATATGGCATTCCTCGGTTATTTGATCTTGTTGATGTTGATGTTGATTTCAATAATGGTGTATCACAAAGAGTACCATTCATACGTCTGCTTGGATTTGTACACCGTTCTGGACCGGGTAATGGATAAATAGCATGGCAAGTTGGACATGCACTATACATTCGGAGATCCTCGGTCAGATAATCAAGCCCAATCCATTTTTTCATTCCAGCGATCGAATGTGGAATACATTGACGAATTTCTTCACCAACAAAACCACCGATCAACACAGAAATGAAGCTAATGAGAGTGTTTGCTATACGTTCCGATATATGGTTTATTTGAAAAAGGACGAGGAATACAAAAATATAAATTAACGGATTTGGAAGATGATCGAGTGGACTACCAGCAGGTATACTGATTTCATGAGCTAAATATATATACATAATGGTAATAATTAGTAACTTGGTTTTATATACTTTTTATTTCATCGATTTTTTTTTTTCATCTTTTTTTTATTTCATCGATTTTTTTTATTTCATCTTTTTTTTTTATTTCATCCTTTTTTTTTTTTATTTCGATTCAATATACATACCTTCATTGTCATCAACAATCGCACCATCGAACTCGATATCAATTGCCGGACGAATTTCTTCATCACTATTAATATCATGCTCTTCATCTTCGCGTGGATCAAACTGCTCGGGTAAGAGACCATCAACTACAAATATTCAGAAAGGTATTCATTATTATTATATTCTTGATTATTTTCCTTTACATATTTCCACAATATTATATATTATTGATACCCGCAACAAATGTCAACTTACCATCACCATATTCACCTTCGTCATTATAATCCTCGTCAAAACCATAATCATAATCGGCAACATTATCATTATTGATATCACCATAATTATTATCTATATCCATTCTTGTATCATCGTCTACATTACACACACGTGGTTAGTTTTATACACAACTTCTCAACTTCCCAATTATAAAATATATTATTCATACCAGTACTTTCAACAGAAGGATCACCTGATATAGCTTCATGTATAATGGCAGCATTTTGATGTGCACGATACGTTCTGGCACTCACAATAAAACCCCTTCCTGGATTACGCTGTTGACACAAAGGACAAAAACAAAGGTATGAAGGAGTTTCAAGGATATTTGACATTGTGAGGATATGGAAAGTGAGAGTAGTAAGATTGGATAAAAATAATATGAAAATGTTTTTTTCTTTCTTTAGTCGCTCTCTTTTTATATTAAATTTTATCATATACTTTTTATTACTGTTGGTGTTCTTACTATTACTATCATCCATTACTATTATACTACTTTTTTTCTTGGCACGTTGGTATGGTAAGTATCACATTTTTTATTTTATTTCTTTAATTTTAATAAACTAATATTGCTTTTCAATTATTATTACAGTGGTACTTCTTGGCGCCTTGGCAATATAAATATGTAGTTCGTATTACGTTTTTATTATTATGAATTTGATTTCAAAACACGCCTTCTTGGCAACTCCCCTTAATAGGTAATTGTAAATGTCAACTTATAAAAATATTACACAACGAAAAACCGATTTATTATAATAGATATATTTTATTATTATTTATTATTATTATAGTTCTTGGCTTCGTTCACGAAAAAAATCTTTAGCATTGCACATGTTCAGCTCGCGATTGCAATTATCCAACTTTTCCTCCAACAACTTAATGATCGTTTGATGTTCGATCGAGTAATCTTTAGCACATGCTTTCAGCATGACTTCATTGGCAGTTGTATACCAATCCTGCAACTGCTCTTCAAGTTCCTCCTTCTCCTCCGAATATACTTTTCTTTTTGCTGCCACTACAGCTTTTTCTATGTCTTTTTTAAAACGAATGTCGTCCTGTTTTTCTTCGAGCTCTTCCTCAAATTCATCGCGGAGCCTTTGGTTAAGATTCTGTTGAGCAACACTGATTAAACTTAGTTAGAATGCAGGTAAGTGTGTTATACTGTTACAACAAAAAGAAAATGGCTTACAGTTTTCCCTCAATGAAAGCGCTCAACTCGGCACAAAATTTGCCTTCCTGATGCTCTTTCTTCAAGCGTTCCAAAACATCAACACAATAATCTGATAACTCATCTTGTGGCACATTAGAAAGGACATCAAACAATGCTTTAATACTATTCAAAATATACTAGCACTCAATATGATGACAGGTAATAAAAATATTCCATAACACAATAATGATTTAGAAGAACATACAACATTGTTTCTCGACCGTATAACTGGCCTAATAATGTGTGGAAACTCATTCCATCACTTCCAATGGTTTGCTGTTTGGTATTCATGTTATTAATAGAAGAAATTATTCTTTTTTTTTAAAAAAAAAATCAAAATAAAGATATCAAAAATAATTGAATAAAAAAAAAGCTATTATTTATTGTTTGTAAACAATCATATAAAAGTAAACTGCTGTTCGTTCAGTCCGAAGGACTGGACGAACCTGAACTGATAGAGTGCTGTGATCATAATTCTCTCTTTATTAACCGAAACATAACAAATGAAATAAAATAAATATAATTTTTTTTTTTTTTTTTTATAAATCTAATGTGAGTCCTATCCTTGAACCTTGATCATTTGAGCGTAGCCGGAAGCAGTGGGTGGGTGGGACCCTCTATCAGTTCAGGTTCGTCCAGTCCTTCGGACTGAACGAACAATTGTCTATCACTAAGTTCCAGACAATTGAGGTAGTCCATCGGACTTACCGAACCTGAACTGATAGAGTGCTGGATGCAGAGAAAAAACCGCTTGAATATATGAGCTTGACCATGGTGGGCTTGACCCGACATGTGATGTCGGACTTGTATTGAATATTTTGCTTGATAGAGTAACATGTTCTTTTTTTTTTTTTTTTTTTTTGAGAGATGACCTGCGAGGTGGAGAACGTTAAGGGAGCGTGTTGATAACCGCCGCTGAGATATTATTTGCAGTGTGACGATCGCGTCAGTAATGATTATTAAAAACAGAAGAGGAAGACCAGTTCCCCATTAACAAGACGTCATCTAACAAAACACCATTACGTAGTGCCTTGTCTGACGCCACGGAACGGACTGAAGGGAGCCTTGAACCATTGAGGGAAGCCGTAGGAGAGAGTTTGAGCACCGAACGGATATATGTAGAAAGCGTGGTAACTGCCAAAGGTTGATCCGTATGACGACTGTTGACGAAGAGAAACTGGCTTGAAGACCGTCCTGGGTGTGCAACCAGAGCCTTGAATGTCGCAACAGGACATAAGTCTACATCATCAAGCAACGGAAGGAGTACCAAGTCCTTGTTAATTCGACGACCTTGCCTTGTTTCTTTAGGTGCGACGATCATCAGATGCAGATGCGAGTCCTCATCAACCGAACAATCCGGTAACGAAATACAATGCAGATCGGAAGGTCTTAAAAATGCTGCTGCCGCTAACAAAAACGCACACTTCTTGGACAAGGAATTGAGTGAAGTCGATGTATTGGAAGGTATGGAGCGCAGGAAAGTAAATGATGGGGTCAGATCAACCGGTGACTTGGTCAGAGATATAGGAGGTGCTGCTTTTTTGATGCATGACAAAAATTGATATAATTCTTTTGATTTTGAAAAAGTAGATGGGTCAACATGAAACGCAGTTACTGCCCAGCGAAATAAGTTGATTGTACTAGGAGCAAAACCGGAATCCGAAGCAAGTTGTAAAAATTCGATAAGTTGAACGGTAGTGTATTGATTCAAATCAATAGCGAAATGTCGACCCCAATGAAGAAAAAGATATTGGCCTCTACGGTAGGAGCGGCCTTGAGATCCGTGCGTGCTATCTTGAACATAACGATCCACCATCCAAGGGGAAAAACCTAGTAATTGATATCGCCTCCGCAAAGTCGCCACACGGAGAGTTTCCAACTCGGATTTGTCCAAGGCCATCGTGTGAAAGGAGAAGTCGTTTGTATGTGAAGATGTGGAGACAAGATGATGGGATGATCGATGGCCAGGGATCGCAGAAGAGGAAACCAAATCGCACTCTGCCAGTACGGGACTACTACTGTGGCGGTGATCTGTTCTTGTTGAATCTTCTGGAGAGTTTGGAGTATTAGGTTCTATGGCGGGTGAATGTATGGGTTCTGGAAGATGCGCCAAGAGAGGCTGAATGCATCCGTTGCCCATGCCTGAGGGTCCTGTTTCCATGACACATATCGAGGAAGAAGATGGTTCGTCCGATCGGCAAACAGATCCACATTGTGGGTTCCCCAGCATGCTTGAATGTGGTGTTGAAATGTGTTCGGAATTAGCTGCCAATGATTCTTGGTGTGAAAATGACGAGATGCGTAATCGGCTTGAATATTGTTCACCCCCGCAATGTGTTGTGCTTGTATGCGAAGTTGGCGTTGCAGACATTGTTCCCAGATGGTTGTCGCCAAGGAATTTAATAAAAGAGAATGAGTACCGCCGTGTCGGTTGATATAGCTCTTGGCCGTCATATTGTCTGTTCAACTTAAAATAGTGGTATTCTTGAGGTGCGGAAAACATTGAAGGATCAAATGAATCGCCTTCAGCTCCCGCCAATTGATCGACATCTCGCGTTCTTGTTTGGTCCAGTGTCCTTGAACCATGTGGTTCTGATAGACGCCGCCCCAACCTTGGTCGCTTGCATCCACGTACATTGTATGTTGTGGCGTTATCGGAAGGAGAGAGCGACCGTTCCATTTTTTCAGGTTGGCTAGCCACCAAGTCAATACTTCCAGGCAGTCTTGTGTTAGGGGAAGAGGTTGATCCCAACCTTGGTCGTTCTTGACATTCTGAATCTTGAATTGAAGCAGAGATCGAGTGTACAATTGGGCTGGAAAGAGCGCAATGGTCGCCGCCTTGATACGCATTGTCAAGCTGTGAACCTGGCGGGGAGTCTGTACTGGATGGTGAAGCAGCGAGTGGATGGAGCGTCGAAGATCTCGCAGTTTGGGATCAGGAAGTTTTGCTGTCATGGTAGTTGTATTCAGGTGATAACCAAGATGGTTGATTTGTTGTTGTGGTTGAAGATTTGACTTTTTTATATTGACCAACCACCCCAGTTCTTGGAGTTTGCTGATTATTTGTGCTGTGTGAGATGTTGTCTGGTGTCGTGACGTACCCATAATCAACCAATCGTCGAGATAGGCCGTGACCCGTATCCCTTGACTGCGTGCCCATTTCAAAATTGGTTGGCATAGTTTGGTAAAAAGCCAAGGGACTTGGGAAAGACCAAACGGAGTCGTTCGAAACTGGTAGGTTTGACCTTCCCATGTGAAACGAAGATAACGACGGGATTGGTGATGAACGACGATATAGAGAAAAGCGTCGGCAAGATCTATTGAGGTAAGATAATCGTTTGGCTGAATCATCTTGATGACTTGTTGGAGCGTCTCCATTTTGAACTTGGGGGCATGTAAATACTGATTTAATATTTTTAGGTTGAAAACGGGGCGAAAGCCGCTGTTGCATTTTGGAATTACAAACATAGTGCTGCTGAATCCTTGTCCAGAAGTTACTGGTTCGATGGCCTTTTTGTGTAATAGGTCCGCGATCTCCTGTTGAAGAAGAGATTTTTGTTCCGCTGTTTGAGCGATGGTAGGTCTGTTGTGAGAGGTTATCGGGGGTTGGCGGAGGAACTGGAGTCGAAAACCACGTTTGATGATGGAATGAGCCCAATGATTGGTGGTTAGGTTCACCCAAGCGCGCCAATGTCGCTGGAGACGACCACCTACTGGCGGGTGTTTCTGATGCTGTTGCTGTTGCTGTTGTTGAATTGGTTGGTATGGCGGGGTCTGCTGGAGTAGGTGTTAGTGCTGTTGTTGTTGTTGCGTGATTGGTGTTGTCGGAAAGGATTGTTTGAGTGTTGAGTGCGAGTGAGAGTGGTGTCGGGATGCCCGCCATCGCCTGATGGGCTGGATCAAAAAAACGAGGAAGGTGCTGATGAAATGGGGTGTCTATTGGATGGTCTGAAACGGTTTCCCGAAGAAAATCGGGCTTCTCGCAGACTCTTTTGAAGAGCCGTATGGTTGGAAACTGTTTCTTTGAAGACATCGGCCGCCATAGTATATGCTCGCTCCGAAGTTGGTTGACATATTGATGGGTTAACGGCTCGAAGAGCAAGCTGATTACGAGCTTGGTTAATCGTACCCTTGGTGTGCAAAATAAGCGTGCGAACATCATTGATAGTGGCAAAGATACGCTCAACCTGGTCAGCTGGCAATAGTGGAAGTATCATATAACCCAGAACATCTAGAGGTCGAAGGACAGCAGATAACGTGTATTGGAAATTGCGTAAAGTGTTATCTTCAGTTACTTGTCTTTTTGAAAATAGCCTAGCAGCCTCCGGAACTGGAGCTGGTGCTTTATAGGTAAAACCATGTATAGGAGGATATCTCTCTATAAGTTGCGTGCGCTCCTCGGCAACGAGCGTGCTTGTGAATGTGGATTGATCCAAAGTAGGCATCAAATAGGTTAAAGTAGCGGAAGGGGTCCAGTCAAAAGAAGGACGTACTGGTAAGTCATGAGGTACTGGTGTGACAGGGGAAGGGGCAACAGGGTCTGTGCATGCTTGATACAGATCCTCGATAAGTTGTTGCTGTCTTGTCACCTGTTCCACCAGTTGTTGAACTTGATTAATATCAGGATTGATTGTTTGTTCTGACATGGATAATTTCAATGAAAGCGGTTATGACCGGCGTAGCGAAAGAAAAATGATCAAGGTTCAAGGATAGGACTCACATTAGATTTATAAAAAAAAATTATATTTATTTTATTCATTTGTTATGTTTCGGTTAATAAAGAGAGAATTATGATCACAGCACTCTATCAGTTCAGGTTCGGTAAGTCCGATGGACTACCTCAATTGTCTGGAACTTAGTGATAGACAATTGTTATTATTATTGCTGACAGCTATTATTGTTGTATGTTATATATAATAATAATAATAATGACGACATCAGTATTAATCTTTTATATTATTAATTATATCAATAACTCCCATTCCCTTCCACTAATTATATTATCAGTATTACTATTATCCGGAGTATTATTAACAAGAAAATATAAATAGAAATACTAGACTATTTTATTAAATAAAAAATTCTATCTATCCCATTTTCTGTACATTACCTTTATGGTATTATTCTCTATATGGTCCTTTACATGTGTGGTGTTCTTATTCTTAGTGATTATATTATAGACTAAACCCAAGTCCATAGTTATTGGGTCAATTAATGATGCAATGAAATAAAAAAATGATAAAAGTGAAAAAGAGATAAAAAGAACTTATTATTAGGTATGTTAACTATTTATATGGGCTACGCCCATTTGTACAACTCAAGTGTAATTGTTGTATCCAACATACAATGGCTTCATAATAATGGTCATTTAATAATATATATTTAAATACAGCATACTTCAAATATGTTTCACTGACATTTCGGTATTTTACGGTATATTTCAATCTTAATATTAAAGAAGTCCGTCTTCTTTATTGATACTACTATTTGACAGCTGCGTTGATATATTATTTTATCAATGGCAAAACGTATAGAATATAGTGTTCACATATACCATTGTCATTATTCATCGTTATTAACAAATCGGAAGTATATCATTGTTTCATACACGCATATTGATATACCTGGCCATTGATTAGGATTTAATATAAATAGTGATAATATTTTATTATAATAAACTGGAGTTCAATCATTGTTCTTTTAGGTCTCGTTGACTTATTACTGTCTCTTTTATTTATTAATTTCGATTGATATAACAGTAATGTTATAAATAATATAAAAATAGAATATACCAAATGGAAATTGAGAGTACTTTATATAAAATCAATTGTTCTTTCTTTTATCTAATAAACTGTTTATATTTATACTATTAGTTTATCTAAGAAATTCTTAGCAATACATATAACTACTTGTTACGTATATTGTTATGTCTTCTTTATTATCTTATTCTTAGGGGTGGTATATATTTCGTGGTTTGGTTGTGAGGTCAGATGACGTCGGAGTATTGCTTACATCAAGTTTATGTTCCTAAGCTTGAGCTCTTAGTTACAAGCAAGACTTGAATTGTTCCCGTATAAACCTCAATTTTTATTGGCTAGATATTTAGAGTAGAGACAGTATTATCTTTGACTGTTATTTCCTCATTTGACTTGTAATTTTTTTTTAATATTTTCTATTTTTTATTTATTTTCGTTCCTGAATTATATTAATAATTAATAACAATAAAAATAAAAATATGGAAAACTATCTTACAACAGCATTTATCGCTCAACCTGAAGACGATGGTTCAACCATCGAATTGAAAGTTTCAAGAATGGATTATCATAATTGGATTGAAGAACAAGAAAAGTATTATAACTGCAAGTTCTATAATAAAACCAATGGTAGCAAAACAAGCGACCGTAAAACCAAAAATGAAGAGTGTCTTAGAAATGGATACACACCACCTCCTCCTGGTCAAAAACGCTCAAGAGGAAAGCTTGGCTACATTTTCAACGAAGTAAATTGCTAGATAAAAACATCATTATATATAAAAACGTTTTGTCCCATTACTTATAAAATATTTATTTATTTATTTATTTATTTTACTTTATACATTATAATTAATACATAACAGCGTTTTGTCTGCCAATGCGTGGGTCCCCCTCGAGGAGAAACCTCATTTTGTTCCAATTGCCAGGCAGGATTTACTGCCTTTGTTAATAAAGACAGTGAAGACAAGAACATGATCACGGTACAATACCGGCGTAAGCATACTGGTCATGAACCTGGCAGCAATATAGATACAAGATCCAGTATGCTCCCTCGCTTTGTGATGGAATTCATCCAAGCCCAAGTGGAGAAAAGTCTTACCTAGAGAAATATCAAGCATATGCTTCGTCTTGATAAAGATATTCTTGAAAATATCTTAGATAGCGAAGACTATGATCAATTGCCACAGTCAGTGAGAATTGATTACCAACACGTCTATTATGCGATGAAAATCCATCTTAGATGACAATCCCAGTTTGATCCCTCGATGGTAACCAGTCTCGAAAAATGGGGGGCTAAAATAATGCAAGAAAGAGGATATTATACTTCGAAAAATCTTGATAGATTTGAAGAGGGCATGTTCTTTTTTGCCTTTATGTCACAGTGGCAATTGAAGGTAAAACAATTAATTTAAATGAAAAAAATATTATACATGTACCTGAACAAACATACATCCTTTACTATATACTTGTTGAAGGAGAACGGGGATCTCGTCTGTCTTGATTCTACTCATAAGACTTGCGTGGATGGTGCCAAACATGACTGCTATCTGTATACACTTGTAGCAAGATGCACGACTACTGGCAAAGGCAAGCCTTTGGGGTAGATGATCACTAACTCGCAAGCTCAATATCCTATCTTGTATTGGCTTAAATGGCTGAAGGATGAGCATGGATATATTCTATCGCGTGTTATGATTGATGACTCTGATACAGAAATTATTGCTATCAATAAGGCATATAATTATGTAAATGATGATCCATCCACCAACATATTCATCGATAAAGTGAAGATACTTATCTGTCACTGGCATGTCCTTCGAGCATGGAAGAAAAACATTTTGACCAAGCTCACTGCCAAAACATCCAACCCACAAAGAACTTTGAGGGAAAAGAAAGCCATGCGCAAGCATGCGCTTTCTCTAATAATGAGTATGATGAAAGCTGAAACACCACTCAACTTTGACCTTGAACATGAAAAGTTTGAGACCTGGTGTATTGATGCTGACAACGAATGGGATAGTGATCGTTTGTATTTATACTTTGAAAGAAGATTTCTTTCTAAACGTGAAAAATGGAGCCAAGCGTGGCGTACTGTAAGTGATTAATTACATTTATATTTTAGATCGTTCTAAATACATTCTTCTGTAGCTTACCATGTATATAAAAGCACCATCATCACGTAAATACAAACAACTACATAGAAAGCTGGCACCGTCACCTCAAAGAAGTTTACTTGCCAAGTTTGCGTAGACAGCGTGTTGACGTTCTAGTCTACATTCTTTGAAGTCTTGTTCTTCCAGACCTGATGCAAGACCATTTGTGCACAGTGGCCAAGTTCAAGCTTCGTCGAATGAATAAGGCAGAAAGAGCACGACTTGCGCGTGTCAATGAGTTGAATGGTAAGATTGTGTTTCCAGCTGTGTATTCAATGCATATTATTTTTATATGTTTCTTATATAAATCATAGATGAAGAACCATATGCCATGATTGTCGGCCAAGAAGGTGATATCATCAAAGTACTTTCATTCACTAACCCTAATGAAAGTACTGTATATGATGTTTTGATTAATGTTGACGACGATTTTCTTGAATCATGTACTTGTCTCGATCAACAGACAAACAAATCGCCATGTAATCACATGTATTTGGTACGTATTAATATATGTTTACTTTACATAGCACTAGTAATAACTTTTTATATAATCAAGGTCAATCACGTCTTCAATATCAGTTTGATCCGTCCCCAAGCATCTTCTTCTTCTTCTCTTCCTGCTCCTCCCCCTTCTTCTTCTTCTCCTTCTTCGTCACAACAACAACAACAACAAGTTGATGCTATGGATACCAACTCGGAAACAGGTGGAGATCTATCACAAGAAGCTATAGACAGGTATAAAACAAACAGAAAATACATTAGTGTAACAACAAACAATTTAATAACATTTACATATATATAGATTTGTCGATTCTTTCGAGTTGCTAAAGATCGAGGCTGAAAAAACAGTAAACAAAAAACGTGTACCTGTTGCAGTCATAAATCGACTTGCTACACAATTTCAAGAAGCAACCAACGAGATGAGAAGTTGGAATAGCTCAACTTCTGGTCCTTCGAGAACGCAAATACGTTATTAAATAAATTTTTGTAATATTATTGCGTCAGATGCGTAAAATGGATTCTTAAAATATATTTTTTTGGTGAGATTTCGTGTAAGTGGAGGAAAGAGTGAAAAAAAATAAACATAAAAAAAAATTACATCACCAGATCAATGTATTTCAATAACTGCAATTGGTTGCTGAGCACAAAAGAACCAGAAAAAAGCAGCAGCCAATGGAGATTGAGGTTTATACGCGAAAAATTCAAGTTTTCATTAGTTACAATATTACCTAAATAGTAAAACAGGTTATATATTCTCTTTGTGGTTCTCTCTGTGTAATTTCTATCTATAAAGATATGACATATCATAATTATTAGTCTAATACTGTCATAATTATTTTTCGCGGATAATATAGTAGCCAATATAGAAGTAAATAAAAACCAGAGAGTATAATAAAAGGCTCAAAGACCACATAAAAGTTGTATTTTACTATTTAATAATAATGAAGGGATATTTATATGCAATAATAATACTAATAATAATACTAATAATAATAGTGTATTATTCTGTGCACTTGGTGATGACCATGGTGATATATATAATGTTTATTGGTCCAATAGTAAGAATGCCAAGTATTTATATCTCTTTAAATTACTTGTGATAATAATAAAATATATAATAAAGCTAATAATAATGTATGTGGAACTATGAAGACAATACATGTTTACAACAGCGGTCAATTGAGTTCGTTTTTGAATAATTAATATATATGATAGTAATAATAGGGTATAACGAAAAGAATTTATTTTTATTAGTTACAACACAGAAATGACAATACTTTCATTTTCCTTTTTGGTTATTTGTCATATAACGTCGTTATAATTATGAGTCAACTCGTCATTGCCTTTTCTTTATCACAGTTGTACAATACTTCTTCATCATCAATAGCCCCTCACAAGTTCACAAATAGAACTATGATGGCTCACTACACATATATTTTTTATAATTACATACCATCCATCATATATACATTATTACCAGCATAAACATTATTATCTGCAATAAATTAGCTTAGCAGAATATATAAATACATCTTCATTACCAAACAAAAAACGATATCTTCAAGTTCATCTAGTTATCCGTCTTATTCCTTTCACTACAGTTTTTCAGGCTACTGAAGATCTATGGTATGAGACTGATTGTCTAAATCTAGAATTTTGACAATTTCATAGATTTTCAGAGACCGCAATTTGAAAGAAAGAAAGTAGATATTCCATACATGGATTTTCAGACTTTTTCTGTAGATATTCTATAGATTTATGACTGTTTTCATTACATAAAATAGAAATAAACCAATTCAATGTGATAAATAAATGCTATTATATTTTTCTAGATAATTCATTTAGTTGTATTTATTTATAAATCTTTATTACCACATCATATAGTTCTGAAAACTAAATAGATCAAACATCTGTACTACTAATTTAAGCTCTAACTATGCTACTCATTCTCTTCTAGATCTCGAATCACTGGCTGCGTTTTTAGCATTATCACTTGAATTATCAGTTTTTTTCTTTTGAGAAGAAACACGTTTCTTAGCAGACGAGCTTTGATTATATTGCTATTACCATTTAGATACTTCTACCTTTTACTACCTTTTCTAATTCTCTTAGAGAGACTTGCTGTATACCTGCTACCAGTCTTTTTGTTATTATCTTTTCCGTTATTACCATTTGTATTGCTAACCTTCTTTTTGTCCTTCTTGTTTTGCATGGAATACTTTGATATTTCAATACTAACTGTTGTATCCAACACATATTATTCATAAAGATAATTATTTGTCATTTTAATTATTAAAGTACAGCATATTTTAATTATGCTTTGCTGACATTTCATGTACTTCCCTATTTGGACCATGATTTGTAAGAACACAGAAGTCTGTCTTCTATAATGATAACAGATAACAGCTGCGTAGATATACCATATCGTCAACCGCTCAAAGTCTAATCTTAATATCATTAATCTTATATTCATAATTCACACGGCCATGACAAATTTAAATCTTACTGAGGTATACGATAGAATAATAATTTAATTCAATAATAAAAAAAAAAGTAAATAAAACGATGAGTCCTTTGAAACAGTGTTTATTCTTCAAAAATAAGATAAAGATTATTATTCTATGTACTACTTGGTCTATTTATATGAATTGTTTATTATAATGAGTTATTTCTGGTATGTCATCTGAAGAATGTATCTTAAAGAATTTTATCTTAAGGTATGATAACCTTGTTCTTAGGATGATCCTTTTCAGCTTTATCAGGGGTAGACCCCTAGAATCTCTGGTATTTTTACATTCTTAATTCCATGACACTACACTTACGTATAGCTATATACACATACCAATATATATCCCACCGATAATAAGATTCATATAAATAGAGATAATATTTTATTTTAATAAACTTCAGTTCAATTATTGTTCTTTTGGGTCTCGTTGACTTTTTAACGTCTCTTTATTTTTATTATATTTGATTGATATAACATTTTTTTCAACGAATTCCTCGTTCTTTTATAAAAATCTCTATTCTCATTTTCATTTATATTTTATATAAACACATACACATACACACATATACACACACATACACACATTTTTTTTTTCCTCATCCATTTATAATTCTATTTAATTTCATCATGTCCACCTTCCAAGAAGAAACCGCTATGCCTACCGTATCTGCTGTTGTTCCTAAAAATCATCTTGACGATGATATGATGAGCGAATCTGGCTCTGCTGTATCAGTCACTTCTTCCTCCCGTATGTCTCCTAGGATCGCCAAATTAATTGCTAAGATCGTCTTCTTAGAAGAAGAAATGGTGCGAGATGATTTGTCAGAAGAAGATCTGGTCAAGGTTCAAAAGTTGTTTGCCATCCATGCTAACAGTCTCGATATGATGTTGGGCATCCAGAAGAAGTTAGCTAAGAAGGATAAGGCTGTCACCACCACCTTATCATCAAGATTAATTGTTCCAAGTGACTTACCCTTATTACAATGGACAGGTAATGTCTATGACAATTCCAAGACCGTGTTTGCCTCCATTCACGAATGCCTCGATCGTTTCGAGGATATTATCGAATCATATGGTCAAGACATCAATGTCAACTGGTGCCGCTTGCTTCCGCGTATGTTATCCCCTGACCAACGTTCTTGGTTTATCGATAATCTTAAACCACATGCTGCCTTGGATTGGTCTTTCGCCCGGAAAACATTTGTAAACAAGTATGGAATCCAAGATGCTGACCGTCAAGCGCAGTATATGCAAGAGCTGTTCTCGTTGAAGATGGGTCGGGATGATTCTGTGGAACAATATACTGACCATTTCCACAAGCTGCGTCGCGAAGCGGGTTGCGAGGATAACCGAGTAATGGCCGCATTATATATCAAGTCTCTGTTGCCAGAACTATCTCAACATGTGACGTTGGGTCAAGCTCACTTGTCCCCGGACAAACGCGCTACCATTGACCATGCTGCCAATCTTGCTCGTCGTATGTATGGTAATGTCGTCCATTCAAAATATAGCAAACAAGTTGCTGCGAGTTCCGACTCGTCATTATCAAGTTCTGCTGTTTTGGTTGCTGCTTCTGGCCCCTCGTTTGCTGTTTCCGGCAAAAGAAACAAAGGAAAGAAGAGAGCTGACACTAAGCACTGCCGTTTGCATGGAGCAGGTCGTCATTCTTCTGAAGAATGTCGCGTCTTGTCTTCATTACAGACTGGTGGTAACGCTGGTAAGGTTGTGAAGTTTGCTGGTTCATTGTCTGCTGGTCGTCCTGCTGGTTCGTCTGGTGGTTTGTCTTCCTCTGGGAAGAAAAATTGTTTCAAGTGTGGCTTCGTCCCTTGGAAACAAGGTCATGTTTGTGAGGTCAATCATTTGGCAATCCGCTCTGCCTCTCTCCT